>JAXDDX010000130.1:1237500-1346740 GCA_034670405.1 Hoplostethus atlanticus | reverse complement strand
GAAAAAACCTTGTTAAAAAAGGAAAAGGGGTTGAGTTGCGGTTCGGGCCTGAACGGGTTTTCAGACGGACACATACAACTAATTATAAACTAAATAAGGTCACGGTAAAGATATTAACAAGTAAAAAGATTTTTTTATATATAAGTATAATATAACTGTAAACTGAAGAGTTATAAAAACTATAGTTATATAACATTGTAAACTGTATGAAAGGTTGGTTAAAATCCCTTTTTGGGTGGAAAATTTCTGCGTCATGACAAGAAGGGGAAAGTAGACAAAGTTTAAAAGGAATAAACCAAAGGTGGGGGAGGGGGAGAGAGGAGAGAAGAGGGGAAAAGGGGAGGGGGGAGAGCCCATGTCAGGGGTTTTTTATCAACAGAAACGTTTAAATATTTAAAAGGGAAAAATTTATCTACAGTAAGTCCCCTTCAAATTAGTTCATCATTCTACAATTTTATATCAAACAAAAAAGTATATAGATGTATGACTAGTCCCGATTATAGGATTAACCACACCATCATTCTACACTGAATGTAAACACTGTCAATCTGCCAGTGGAAATTTGTCCTCAATCCATTGACATGAATGTAAACCTCTGTGTTGTTTCCAGGCAGGTGGGATGTACACAGATAAACCAAACCAACTCTAATGTCTCTAACAGGCTGTGAATGGGGTGTGACCTGGGCTCTCTGGTTGTGGACCTGTAGGAAAGGTGTGTGACGGCAGTAGACAGTCAACATGGCGTCAAGGTGCTGTAGGATTGAGGTGTGTTTAAAATGTGGCCTCCAGCAGCTGTAAACCTACCTGACCACTAGGGGGCGCTCAGTAGGTAGTTAGGAAACCAGACATGTCATATGCTCACTAACAACTTAACTTCAACCCCAGAGATTGATTTATTAACATATAAATAACTGGAATTAAAGATGATCAGATCAACTATTAACACAATTTTTCATCCTACATAATATAACTTCAGTGTCGACGTCCACACCAGTATCAAATATTAAACCGATGTCTAGTATCATATATTAAACCAATATCCAGTATCTCTCCAGTCCAAAGTCTGCAACGGAGAAACAACATCAGGATGTAGTTTCATGATGCGTCTATCAAACGGTGTAACTGAACCACATCATCTACAGAACTAGAGCAGCCTTCCTGTCCCGATTAAAACATGTTTAAAACATGTTACAACACATGAACATGTTCATGACACAATCATGTGTTCACAAACTGTTACAGAAAAGTGTTGTGATGTTTTGAACCTAAACAGTGAGTTTCCTCACATCCCTTCACCGCCCTGATCACAAATGGAGGCTGATTCTGTCTTATTACAGTTCAATCAATAGACTGTAAGAATCAATGGGTTGAAGAATAATAACCTATAAACTGGAATGGAAAGAGTTACAGAGAGTTAGAGAGAGAGAGAGAGAGAGAGAGAGAGAGAGGGAGAGAGAGAGAGAGTGAGAGTGAGAGAGAGAGAGAGAGAGAGAGGGAGAGAGAGAGAGAGAGAGAGAGAGAGAGAGGTTAATCCTGAACCTACAGACTCTAACTTGATGTTATTTCTCTCATCAGGAAAAATTAGTGTCACATTGTTGAAAATATATAAATCTTGGATTTGAATAAAGTCTAAACATTTATCGCTTTATTGTCTGCATGATGACATTATTTGGACGTAGAAGGAAAATGAAATCTCCAAGAATAAAAACCTTGTAGTACCGAGCCGTTATCAAAGAGAAGAGATCTGAGAAACCAGTGATGAAATTATTATTAGACTATTATCATGTTAGGGAGGTCAATATACCGATACACAAAGAATAGGTTGTTTCTGACTGAAAGAAAACATTAGAGACTCAAATGACTTTTTTACTACCTGATGTTACCAGACAGAGAGAGAGGGGGAGGGGAGAGAGAGGGAGAGAGAGAGAAAGAGACAGAGAGCGAGAGACCATGTCAGTAGGGATTTTGTCAACAGAAAAGTTACATTTTAAAAGGAAACATTATCTACAGATGCCCTTCAAATTACGTTCATCATTCTACAATTTTATATAAAACTTTTTTTTTTTATATAGATGAATGACTAGTCCCGTTGTTACTTCCTATTTCGCACACGCCAGGCTCCGTCATGCGGTAAACTAGTTTGTTTGTTAAAGAAAGGATCTTTGGCAGGGGTTTGTTTTCGGGACTGCAGCTGGACCCTACTCGGATTAGGACGTGAACTAGTTTGTTTGTTAAAGAAAGGATCTTTGGCAGTTCATCCGCTGGAGTCATTTATTACTCCCGCCACAAGGGGCGATAAAGCACCACAACCTCTATAAAACCTGTAGAGTTACAGCGTCATCTTCTCCAGCACGAAACGGAGCAACCGGCCAGAGTTTACCGTCAGTCAGTAGCTGAGAGTAAATTGTATTTATTCCGGCGTTGACGGCAGTTTTTTTGTGCTTTTAAACGAAAACGTAACGGGATTATCGCCTGGTCAGCAGTTAATACTTGCTTAACGTTACGCGTTAGCAACAGCCAGCCGGCTAACAGTTTCAGCGACAAAGCCACCGGCGTATTGGCAGCAACCCTGCAGGTATGTGCACCCACATTGTGGTTGTGCTGTAATTACATTTAAATGGCGCCAGCTTGAGAGCCAAAGCTAACGGTAGAAACATGACAGTTCATTTTTCGCGGGACCCCGCCCACTGCAGTAGTTCATTGGTCCTTAGGCTCGTCAGCTCCACGCTGATTGGCTCAGAGTTGGCAAGCCCTCTGCAGTGACAGCGTCCCAGTAGTGATGCTACTCTCAAGCTGGTTTTACTCTGGACACACGGCTCGGTTTTCCTTTCTAGTTTATTAATTTATTTTATTAATTAATATGAATTATATTTCAAGCCATTCATGATTTTGGCATAAATCAGGTGTTTTTTCTGAAAAGATATTTCTCTTATAGAAATAAAAAATTATACAAATATTAACAAAATGGGTACAAGTTGGTATGAGTTATTCAGTAGTAAGAACTTACCTGCAAAACAAGTAAAGGACAAAAAAAACACATACATTTAAACAAAAAGAGATATGGCTTCCACATAAATTTGAAAAGCTTAAGAAGTCTTATTTTAGGGTTCCGTTTTTGTGTGTTTGTTAAGGTGTCTCTATAAATTCTGAGGTCAGTGTTACAGAATAATATGTAAAGAGACTTTTCTGGGCAAATTTCATATTAGGAATGTAATATTTAGCTAAAAACAATTGCCTCAAAATAGAGCAACACATCATCTGGTCGGAGTCTTCTTCAGCCTCATCCCATCCCACAGTGCATCCCACTGTCCCGTCTCAAAGTGTTGCGACTATTTCCTGTGCCTCTCTCTTCCTGTCCAGCCTTGTAAGAGCTAATGTTGCCACTTGGACATTAGACTTGCATGAGGTCGACCAAAATATATCATGTTGCAATTTTTTATTTGTTGTTTAAAATGAGCCCAAAGGTTGATGGGAGGGAGAGAGAATAGGGTTCAAATAAGGGTTAAGGTTAGTTTAGGGTAGGACTTGGGCTAGGTTAAGGTTAGGCATGTAGTGGAGAGGGCTGGGCAATGAATGTAGTCAATGCAGGTCCTCACAAGTAAGGTATTACGAACGTGTGAGTGAGTGAGTGGTTTATGGGGGTTGAACGAGGACAGAAGTGGCAGATAATAAAGTTTCCTGGTTTGAATCCAGTTGCCTGCAGAACATAACTCTCCTTCGGGAGGTGTTCAACCTGGACACACAGGAAAGACGAACACGACGGCTTCGCTAACCCCTTAGTTAGGCTTTGGCTGCTGTCTGACTCTGTGCTAATGGCTTTGGTGAAGCAAGTTGCTAAGGGAAGTGATTTTTCTGGCGCCAAGCACCGACTGATGTGGGTGGAAGCGATCAATAAGTCCTGTTGCCAATTAAAGTGGCAATCTAGATGGTGTTTTCATTTTGGTGACAGCTCTGGTGTGTGTGTGTGTGTGTGTGTGTGTGTGTGTGTGTGTGTGTGTGTGTGTGTGTGTGTGTGTGTGTGTGTGTGTGTGTGTGTGTGTGTGTGTGTGTGTGTGTGTGTGTGTGTGTGTGTGTGTGTGTGTGTGTGTGTGTGTGTGTGTGCTCTAACAGGAAGTGATCGCTGCAGCACCGTACAGTAAGTAGGACGAAGGTGCTTGATCAGGAGTTGCTGTGTGTGTTTTGGCTGGTGTGTGTGATGTCTGTCTGCAGTGTTTCTCCCTGGTATGAGTGTCTCTGATGAAGAGGTTGATCTGGAGAGCTGGGGCTGGACCGACCTGTGGGTATCTGCTCTAAACTCGTTTCTTTCCTCTCCCTTTCTTCTTCTTCTGCGTCGTGTGCTGTGCTGGGTCAGTTGTGTTTAGGTGTGTTTGCGGGTCATGTTTAACACCGTATGTACCTGATAAGGTTACAGGGATTTGTTTTGTTTAGCGATAAGACGACAAATCTCAATTAATGTGGACAGTAAAAGTGACTTGATTTTCCCAAACCGAACGTTGTGACCTTTTTAATTAAAGAACTAAAGCATGACTCAACATGCTTATAGAGATTTATACTCTGATACATTTGAAACCAAATCTGTTACAAAGTACAAAATACTGAACTGAAAGTAAAAGTGTTGACTTGCACTGGGGCGTTGCAGCACGTCAGCAGGCTCCAAAGGTCAACTGGGGGAAAAGCTGCTTGTTCCTTTTTTAAAATATTCCTTTGAAACTCTGTGTGTGTTTGGTCACATGGATCAGACAAACTGGTCTCTTCTATAACCTGGGAGCACTTGGCTCTGTCAGTAGGTCTGTCTGTCAGTAGGTCTGTCTGTCAGTAGGTCTGTCTGTCAGTAGGTCTGTTTCTGCTGCTGTAGCGTCTCCATGTTTACACCTCCCTAAAGGCCGTTGTCGTCTGCTACCTTCCTACTTCCTGTCCTCCGATGTGTTCATTGTTCGTAGGATATTTCAGGCTCTTTCCTGCTCTGCGTTTGGGACACTGGGGAATAAAACACCAGGACTAAAAAAATATTCAACACAACTTTTATTTATCCCACATGGGGCGATTTAAAGGACCCAGTTAAAAGGAGCAAACACGAAAAACAAGACGTAGAATAAACGATCACAAAAAACAAGTGCAGAGGTCAGAGGTCAGCAGGCATGTGCATATAGCTGAAACTACATACAGTTTAAATTACATAGTTTAAATTACTTAGTTTAAATTACATACAGTTTAAATTACATAGTTTAAATTACTTAGTTTAAATTACATACAGTTTAAATTGTCCAGTGGTACAAAACCTCCCGATTCTTAATGTTTTCATCGTTTCTGGTAGGAAGATGTTTGTCCTTCTGTTTCTCCGACACTGAAACCAGAAACCCGACAGGATGAATTCAGTCTGGGTGACTTCTCATCTCAGGACCTCAATCTGTTGATTTAGCCTGAGGCCTCTTTTTCTTCTTCTCTCCTTCCTCCTCCTCCCTTTCCTCTACTTCCCTCTCTTCTCCCATTCCTCCTGCTTTCCTCCCCCATTCCTCCCCCTTCGTTCTTCTTCCTTCTCCTCCACCTTCCTTCTCCCATTCTTCGCCCTTTTCTCTTCTCCCATTTCTCATCCTCCTTTTCTCTTCTCCCATTCCTCCTTCCTCCTCCCTTTCTTCCTACTTTCTTCTCCCATTCCTCCCCCTTCGTTCTTCTTCCATCTCCTCCTTCTCTTCTCCCTTTCCTCCACCTTCCTTCTCCCCTTCTTCCCTCTTTTTCCATTCTTTGCCCTTTTTTCTTCTCCCATTTCTCATCCTCCTTTTCTCTTCTCCCATTTCTCATCCTCCTTTTCTCTTCTCCCATTCCTCCTTCTGTTTGCCCTTCTCCTTCCCTCTATTGCCCCCTTCCTTCCTTTTTCCTTCCCTCTCTCCTCCTCCTGCCCTTCCTCCTGTCCTCCTCCAGCTCCAGCTACTCCTCGGTGGTGTTGGACTTTGAGAAGGAGCAGCAGGTCTTCCCGGTTCTCCAGACTCCCATCATGTCCAGACGGAGCCTGCGCCTCCACACCACTGCTCCCTACGGAGACGACGGCCTCCTGGACCGCGGCCTGCCTTACGGTAGCGCCTCCTTCAGCGTAGGAGGGTCCAGCCGAAGGGATGCAAGGTACATGCTGACCACTAGAGGTCAGAGTGCTTTCCTGCTTTTCTAATAATAATAGAAAGCAGAGAATTTTCTACTCCGCTACATGAGCGGGTAAAGACTATTTCTGCAGCCCTTAACAGCAGTTGGCGTCTTAAAGGGCTTCACAACATGATGAAACGACCCCCCCCCCCCCCCCCCCCCCACCCTCACCAGCCACTAACCAGAAGGAGTTCAGCTCTGAGGAGAAGGCAGCTTACTGGTTCTCTGGGTAGTGAAGTCCTTCAAACTGTGATCTCCCACTACCACTCGGGGCCGCCAAAGTACCAAGTTGCCTCTTGCAGCCATAACCGACCGCACATGAACCTCCATTGCCTCGTTCGCCTGACTGTGTGTGTTTGAGTGGACTTATATGGTAGATTGGTGAAAGCCGCTGGTTAATTGTAGGATTTAACAGCTGCTGTTGCCTTTCAGACACAAAGGGTTCCTGCCCTCAAGGTGTGGAAGTGGTTTGGGGTCCAGATGATTTCATCCTGCAGTCTCGACTTTTCTCTCTGGATCCACTTTTTCTCCTCCATACTCTGGTTCCTTCTCCTCCCTTTTACGTCGCGCCTCTTCTTCATGCTTTTATTTTTCCGTACTGTTTGATTCTCCTCTCCTGTTGTCTCCGTCTCCCCTGCTCTCCAGGAAATCCCGACCCTCCCAGCAGCTCTCGGTCTCCTGCTCCCAGTCGCTCCTCCTCCAGACTCCCCGTCAGCAGGCCAGCCAGTCGCTCCACAACAGCAGCCTGCACAGCGCCGTGTCGGACGCCTCGCTGCTGTCCTCCATGCTGGATGAGTCCTCCGTCCAGGAGAGGACGCTCGTCGACAGTTTCTGGGGTGATCGTCATGCAGGCCTTAAACGCATAACTACACATTTTGTTGGGATAGAAACGATTACCAGTTGCTGACCGTCGTTCTCCTCCTCTCCTGTACAGGTTTGGACCAGGACATGGATCCCAAAGGTGAGGTTGAAGGTTTACAGACGGGGTCCTCTACAAATCTTTAAATCTACAGTCAAGGTTTTTATCTAAAAGGATATTTATTATAGGAACTGATTAATCCTACAGTAGTTCTTATAAGTACTATATAAATTGTATGCTGCATTATTCTGACTAATCAAGTACTGTGCAAAAAGTCTTGGGCACAAATATCTGGAAAGTTCAAAAATAATAAAGTTTCTAAATATCAAACAAATGAACTAGAAAGAGCAGTAATGCAGAAAACAAAATAAACATCTAAGACCAAATTGTATATAAAACAAAAGTGTAAGGTGTCTAAGACTCAGTGCTGTAAGTATGGAAGTGTTTGTTAATCTTCCTCCTCATTGGTCCAGAGAGCACGGCCGTTGCCGAGCACAGCACCGTTCTGTCCAATAGCACGCTGATCGGCAACGGCGACGCCGGCTGCCCCGGCCACGCCGCCCAGACGCAGACCTCCATGGTCAGAGGCTACTACTGCAACGACTGCAGCCCCCACTCCGACCGGGCCGAGGCTCCCTCCACCTACTACCCCTCCTCCAAATACCCCTCCTCCTCTTCCTCCTCTACCAAGGCGGCTGGCAACCCGGGACCTTCCACCATCTACTGCAGGGACAAGAGCCGCAAGGGCAAGACAGGTGAGAGGCTGGGCTGCTGTGACCTGAAGACATGGAGCGGTTTCTGGCAGATTTGAAATGCTTCTTTTTACCTCAAAGCAAGAGTATGCTACCGCAAGCAGAGCAGGACGCTGCGTTCAGGGGACGCTGCGTAATCGAACATGTTTTTTAGCAGGTCTGCTGGTGTCCATGTGGGACACTGGTGTTGGTATGAGCAGGAGGTCAGCAGCCTCTGTGGTTTACCTCTTCACCCTGCTTTACCACCACATGCTGCTGAAGAAACACCGTGACGTTACAGGTAGTAGGACCAGTCCTGGCCTGGGTGGCACCCTGGGTGGCACCCTGGGTGGCACCATGTTCCCTCTGCATCACCAGCATGCTCTTTTAACTTCATAACTTACACCTGGCATCTGTGTGGCAGGTTTGTCCACTCCGTCACCTTGGGAGGTCCTGATCTAGTCTACCACTCAGCCGGCTGTTAAAAGGGTGAAAGCGACGGGTGGATTATGGGATAAGACTGTCACGTTTATTGATTTGTAGGGAGATTGTCACATTGCAGCATGATTATTTGAGTATCAACAGATTATCGTAATTTATAACTTTCAATAATTTTAATGTAATTTTGGATTCATTGTGATGTTTTGGTTGTCATGTATATTATTGATCTATCAAGCCGTGTGCCTGCAGCGTGTCCTCCTGCCAGCCAACTAATATTTTAGATTTGCAGTATTCAGAATACACCCTCATTTTAAAACATGACCATGAGTCCGTTCTGCTGAGGTTCATGAGTGCAACATAGTTTAAATTAAACACATGTACAGGCCTATGCATTGCCTCAGTGTGACTTCCCTCTTCCAGGTGGCCTGCAGTCAGTGTTGGACTCCATCCTGCTGTGTGGCAGCAGGGCTGCAGCCTCCATCGGGTCTGCGCTGACCCTAACCTTCCATGCCTCTCAAAGACTAGCCACACGGGCCTCCCAGGCTGCCCTGCTCAGCCGGAGCAGTGGGGGCAAGACGGAGGAGGGTACTGGCAATGGGAAAGGGGTTAATGGAGGTAGTCATTTTGAGAGGACTCTTTCATTTTCACTTGACTTGGGTGTCCACCTGAAGCGTTTCTTACCCGCTGGACAGACCTGATCACTGACATCACTCCAGTTTCCCTTCTTGTCTTTCTCTTGGTCTCCTTCCAGTCCTCAGTTCCTCTAACCATCTCTTCCTAACTGCACTACATGTGAGCTGTTGTATCACGTATTGTACTGTCACTGTGCCGGGGCGCGTTCACACAAAGCGCTTTATTCAACTTCTGCAGCGTTTCCTCCTTTTTTAGTTGGGTTTGTTTGGCCAGGTGAGAACAACGCCATTTAAACTCAGGTGGCACTAAGTAAGCACACGAGAAAATGGCCCCAAAGCGCAAGGCATTATGGGTATAAGGAGACGGCTGTTGACTGATGCTCACGTCCAGATGTTTCTTCATGTGTTCTTAACTGGTATGAACACCAGAGAAGAGCAGACGAGTCCATCACGGTAGATCAAGTTACAGACTGGAACCAGGTTGAGGTGTTTCTCTGTTTCCCTCCCAAACAAATGGAGCGCCACCGTTTGCTTTGGCTGTTGCCTTGGTAAAATGCAAATACTCCCCCCACCCCCCCCCCCTCTCTCTCTTTCCCTCCCTCCAGTCACTCTGTCCATCCTTGAGGAAGGAAGTGGATGTGTGGAAATCTCAGAGCTCCTATCGGTGATTCCTGACTCTCCTTGTGTCTTCTCTGTTACAGCTCATTCCAGCTGCTGTGGAATCATGAACGTGAAGGAGACGAGGACCAACGGGAAACCGCTTGATCCCAGCGGATCTCTGTGTGAGTATTATTAGAGAAAGACGGACACACACAGACGCGCACACACACACACACACACTCTCAGCCCTCCATCGTATGTTGAAGATGACCTGCGTAGGGAACAGGAGGCTGTGCTAACATGCTCTCGTAGCTGCTACTGTGGTCCTGTTGACTGACTGGCCACAACCACCTGTCACATCAACCTCATGATTTTATCACGTTTCACTTTCTTTTCTTAAATTCTGACATGTTTAGATTAAAACCTCTGCGAAGGACGACACAGGAGAAAGCAGAGGTGCAACCATTTAAAAAAATAAAGTAGTAGATTGGATTCACCCGTCAATTGCTTTGTCCAAAATAGAAACCCAGCAGAACTGTGGACCCAGAGGAGTGGTGTAGCAGGAGAACATGGAAACGAACAAAGTCATGTTCTGGCTGAACCGCCAAGAGTTTAATATTAATAATATCAATAATAATAATAATAATAATAATAATAATAATAATAATAATAATAATAGGCTCCAAATGCCGGTAGACGGTGTGACCCTCCACGCTGACCGCTAACTCTTTGATACGTCTCTTATATTGAGTTCAGTTGCACTTGGTGATTTACAAACTTTGATTCAATGTAAAACAGCTAAAAAATAAAATGGCAAGTTTTAAATTGACACACAGAATCTGATTCTATCATTGAGTTTCTTTATCTGGCGAAGGATTTGAACTGGCGACTTTCCGGTCCCGAGCCTGTTTCTCCAACCTCTAGCCTGCCTCGGCTTCTCATGTGTCTATTGTAGTCTCTACTTCTCGTGTATCTATTGTAGTATCTACTTCTCGTGGATCTATTGTAGTATCTACTTCTAATGTATCTATCGTAGTATCTACTTCTCGTGTGTCTATCGTAGTATCTACTTCTCGTGTGTCTATTGTAGTATCTACTTCTCGTGTGTCTATTGTAGTATGTACTTCTCGTGTGTCTATTGTAGTCTCTACTTCTCGTGTATCTATTGTAGAATCTCCTTCTCGTGTATCTATTGTAGTATCTACTTCTCATGTGTCTATTGTAGAATCTCCTTCTAATGTATCTATTGTAGTATCTACTTCTCGTGTATCTATTGTAGTATCTACTTCTAATGTATCTATTGTAGTATCTACTTCTCGTGTATCTATTGTAGTATCTACTTCTAATGTATCTATTGTAGTATCTACTTCTCGTGTATCTATTGTAGTATCTACTTCTAATGTATCTATTGTATCTACTTCTCGTGTATCTATTGTAGTATCTACTTCTAATGTATCTATTGTAGTATCTACTTCTCGTGTATCTATTGTAGTATCTACTTCTCGTGTATCTATTGTAGTGTCTACTTCTCGTGTATCTATTGTAGTATGTACTTCTCATGTATCTATTGTAGTATGTACTTCTCATGTATCTATTGTAGTATCTACTTCTCGTGTATCTATTGTAGTATGTACTTCTCGTGTATCTATTGCAGTATCTACTTCTCGTGTATCTATTGTAGTATCTACTTCTCGTGTATCTATTGTAGTATCTACTTCTCGTGTGTCTATTGTAGTATCTACTTCTCGTGTATCTATTGTAGTATCTACTTCTCGTGTGTCTATCGTAGTATCTACTTCTCGTGTGTCTATTGTAGTCTCTACTTCTTGTGTGTCTATTGTAGAATCTCCTTCTTGTGTGTCTTGTAGAATCTCCTTCTCGTGTATCTATTGTAGTGTCTACTTCTCGTGTATCTATTGTAGTGTCTACTTCTCGTGTATCTATTGTAGTATCTACTTCTCGTGTGTCTATTGTAGTCTCTACTTCTCGTGTATCCAGTAACCGTCCTGTCTTGGTTGCTGGTTCATGCTAACTGTTTTCCACCATGTTGTTTGGTAAATGCCTTTCTTCTCCCCTCCTGTACTGCTGCTACCAACAGGTGACGACTGCAAGGGGGGGAAGCAACACTCAGAGGCTCATACGGTCACATCATCTTCATCATTGTCATCGTCATCATCAGCTTTCTACTTGTTGGGGTTGCTGTGGAGGGCTGCTGCTTTCACAGGTTACCTGAAACTAAAAGAAGCACATTTTGTCTGGCTGGTCCGTCCCGATCACTCACAATCCTCCAGTTACAGTCAGAGTTACTCCCATCAGACGTTTGCATCCATCACACATCATTTATTTTTCTGTCGCCGCTTCGAGGCACAAAATCTCCTTTTATTGCTTTTTTAAAAAATTTTTAGTCGATGTCACTTCCTCCCCCAGCTTCCTGTCTTCTCCGGCTGGCTCAGAGGGCGGGTTCAGCAGCCTGGGCTGCATCCAAGACGCTACTGTCTGCTGCCCGGCCCCCCGGCCAGTCTCCAGGTTAACATCATGTCACCATTTATCGGCCTTTCTAACCTCGGCCTCCCCTGAATCTCCCCCTGGTCTCCTGCTTCACTCGGCTGCTCTTCTCTTCCCTCCCTCAGACTCGGAGCTCCGTAGTGAAGGGTGGCTTGGATTTGGGGTCTGTGTCGGGATCAGTGATGGAGTGTTGAGTCTGACGCTGTAGTTGTCTTGTATATAGTTTGAATGTGTGGATTGGTTTTTAGTATATTACTATCTGCTTTCTTATTGCTGTTTCTGCTAAATACAAATGGATGTAGAAGGAGTGGGCACCGAACTTGCCCCTGAAGAACTGCACTGAAAATATGCATTGAAAAAGAAATCATGTACATATGCAGAAGGTCTTTCAAAGCCAAGCCTTGCTTTTGCAGAGATCTGGTTGCATACCTGCTACAGGTATCACTGCCTTTTTGACTGTAGTCTGACTCGGTAATGCCTCGTCTCCTCGACTAACTTGATCAGCTTCCCCTCTGTTCACCCGGCTTCCCTGCACCTCCTGTCCTCCTCAGCTGGCGAATGGCTTTGACTCTCTAATCCACGATCCATGACTCCTCTAACGCTTCTTTAACTGAGCAACTTTCACTAATCCTTCCCTCGGTGTGTCCGTCTGTCCAGGGAAGGCAGTGTCCCGCTGGCTGGGGACGATATGGCATCGCGTGGTCGGCTCCCTGTCCCTCTTCCGTGGCTTCTTCCTGACTCGGCAAGTCGATTTTATTTATTCCACCAGGTATTCCCGTTCAGATTAGGATGAGACCTGGTCAAGAAAGCAGTACTGTGATAAATGTAAGGGGAAGGGAGAAAGATGCAATCAAAATCAAGTCAGTTCAATCAGTTCTTCTGTATCAGCAGGAGGTCCAGTATCAAAGCACCAGGCTCCCGGGCAATTCAGTTTGATCTTGACTAAACAAAGTAAACACACCTCATGAGAGTCAGGGCGGTGTGGTTAGACGATCTCTTTGACTTGACTGTTGTAGCTGCACTAACTCAACCCATCACTTCCTTCAGGTGCCTTCCAAGGCTGCTCCTGGTCCTCGTCCCACTGCTCGTCCTCTTCAGTAAGTCAGACGAACCTTATTGCAGCATCACAGGGTTGGTTTGAGGTCTCCTCACTGATGACGTGGTCTTCTGAAAGTCACGTGACATAAAATTACTTTTAATCGCGCCGCTTGATATTTGGGGATGTCCGTTTGTGATTTTTCAGAGGCGGATCACACGACAGAGCTGATATCTGATATTTAATCATTAAATATCGACCCTATTGATCAGTGCTGTCGCCCTAATGTCCTCGTTGCTCCTTCAGGCCTGTGCTGGTGGGGTCCAGCCGGTCTGCTGTCTGTCCTGCCAGCCGTCAACATCACAGAGTGGAGGTCCTCCCTGCCCAGTCTGTCCTCCATCTATACCGCCACCTCCACCCAGAGCCCATCTGCAGAGGACCAGAGGGAGTCCAGGGACCTGCAGCCCTACGTGGAGCCGCCCTACATTCCTCTACCGGCTGAAACCCCCCGAGGAGTGGAGGTAGTTCAAGAAACATCATTTTCACCTGCAGCAGACTTTCTAAATGAACTACCTGTATTTCACCGACGTTGCCGAGTGCAGCGTTAAAAGCCATTTTAATAAACTTGCTTTGTATAATTTAGATTTAATTTTTAAACTTTAATTTAATTTCAAACTTTATTTATTAGCACCCTTTTAAACAAAGGTGACAACGTACTTCACAAATACACCAAAATAAGAGACCGTGTAAAAACAAAGTAGACTATACAAACTTGTAAAACATGAAAACATAAAATGATTGGAAAAAAATGATGAATACTAAAACATACAAGAGCCAAAAACCTTGAGAGAAACGAGAAAAGAAATTATAAAAACTAAGGGCTAGCTTCAGTTTCAGTGTAAGGTTATCTGCTTTTATTTAATACTGACTACATGAAAACGTGAGATCACATAAAACGTGACGTCATTCTGCTCTGTAAAGCGCTTTGTAAAACCGTTGGTTTTGTTTATTCTTATCTTATTTCTTTGCAGGAAGCAGAAGAAGAAGAAGAAGCGGCGGTGGACCCGGCGCGCCTCCTGCAGCTGGAGCAGAGCCTGGCGGGGTTGTGGGAGCGGGTGGAGGCGGGGCGGCGCCGGACGGAGCAGAGGCACGGGGAGGTGCTGCAGATGTACCAGGACCTCCAGCAGCGGCTCCTCGTCTCCCAGAGCCTCGGCGACGGCACCGAGCCCTGGGTGGCCGGCCAGCTGGACCACAGGCTGGACCAACTGAGAGGACGGCTGGTTGAGGAGAGGCTGCAGAGGGAGCAGGTGAGACTAGAGGGGCAGCAAGTAACCCCCTTTATCGCCCTCTAGCAGTGACGGCGGGAACTGCAACAACATTGATAGTTTCTGACACAGACCGTCCACGTTTGTAAGTGAGACAAACCATTAAGTCACATTTTCTGAAGAGAGAGCAGTAAGCTAGCTATTAGAGCAGAACGTCTTCACCAGGCTGAAGACTGGAATAATACTGCTGCTGTTCAGGTTGCTCATCGCACCGTCGTCCCTTCAGTCAATCAAACTTTATTTATATGCTACATTAAGATGCAATGCGCTTTTGAATCTGTGCACTTTTTATTTGATATAAACTGGAGAAAGATAAAGGATTAAAACGAACACATGAGATTAAAGCAGATTAAAGCGAACCATTGTGCAGTTGGTCTGTCTGCCTGTTCTTCTAGCATCATTTTCAACCGATTTGTATCCATTTTCACTGCGTTCTGTCTCTCTTTCTGCCTCTCTGTCTCTCTGTCTTTCTCCCTGGTTTTCCTGTCTGTCTGCCTGCCTCGTCTAGACTCAGGAGCAGTATTTGGTGCAGCAGCAGAGCCAAGCCTCTCGTCTGGCTGAACTGGAACTTCTACTGGAGGCTCTGTCCTCTAAGACCGAGGTGACTGACGTCTCGTTTCATGTTTCAGGTTTTTGGGACTTTGCAACTTGAATCACAACAGGTTTTTTTTAATAGATCTATAGACTCATTTCAGTCAATCAAGACTATTGATCTATTATTATTTTGTTCATGAGGTTGATTCTTTGTCTCTGGACAGGAGCTGCAGCAGAGACAAGAGGCTGCACCTTCACCCACAACACTGACCCCATCTGCAGTCAGGTACAGGTTTTTATTTTTTTTTTGTTTTGTTTTTACGTTAACAAAAATGAACTTTCAACTATTAAAATAACTTAATAAGTAACAGATTGCAAGAATTGATAAACTAACACATCAAGTGTTAATCAACTATTTACAACAAAAAGTAATTTAACACATTACAAAGGAACCCGCTACCCCCAACACTGATGCTGTTTTTCCCCCTTTCAGCGTTGGTGTGGACCACAAGTCCCACAATGCTTTGCTGGCGGAGGTTGTGCGGCTGGAGGCGGCTCTAGGGAGCGTCAGGCAGGACCTTCAGGGGCTTACGGGGTGTCAGGACCGCTGTGAACGACTGGGCGACATTCAGAAGACGGTAAGAAGGAAGACGGCACATACAGTCCTTTGCTTCATGTTCTAGTGTTGGACTGAAAAAACACATTTGCTATGTTCTTTTTAGTATGTTCTTTTTATAATACTAATTTCCCCACAGGGATCATTTAAGTTTCATGTTACCTGAAGGTTGTGGTCTCCTGTCAGGTTTCAGTCCAGGTCCTGGCCCAGGTCCGCGAGGAGCTCCGGACTCTGTTCTACGGCAACCAGCTGACGACGGGCACCGAGGCCTCCGGAGATCCCAGCACCCTCCCGGACTCTCTCCTGCAGTGGCTGTCGGAGCGCTACGTCAGCGGGGCCGATCTCCAGGCCTCGCTGGCCTCTCTGGAGCTCAGCATCCTGCAGAACGTGAGCCAGCAGCTGGAGCAGCACCGAGAGCAGCATCACCGAGAGCAGACCTCCTGGATGGAGACACTCAGACACACTGTAGTGCACACCGCCGGAGCAGCCGGGGCCGCCGTCACCGAGGAGGTAGGAGGAGTCATCTGGTTGTTTTACGTTCAGGGTTCCTACAGTAATGGAAAACCTGGGAGAAGTCATGGAATTCAAAAATGTAGTTTTCTGGAAATGTCATGGAAATCTGATTGGTTTGATTTGGTTGATAGTCTTTTTCCTCCGACCAGTGAAGTGTTGAATGTTCCAGCTCGGCTGCTTGTTGATCCACTTCAGATCAGAAATGTCCTGATAGTTTCGGTCCTAAGAGATAGTTGGAGCAGAAATAAGACCTGGACATTCACACCACATGTTCAACAGAGAACAGAGACTCTGATGGATCCTGGTCCTGGAGATGCTGCTGGAGGTCCTGGTCTTGGAGTTTGATCAGTAAAAAGCTGTAGGAACTCTGAACGGTGAAAATTGTACATTATACTGTCACTTTCATGGATCCAGCTTGTTTTTCAAATCTGATCTTTAAGGCCGACTGTCCACCTGGTAATGTACAAGTGACCAGATCAGACGCTATAATCATTTGCTGCCTTTACAACATTGGTTGTGTTTTTGTCCCAGCAACTTTGGGTTCGTCAACAAGCTGTTTTGGACCCTGTTAGTCCTGCAATCCAAACTTTTGTTCATACATTTCCACTTCCAGCAACATGTTCTAGTATTTGTCGGTTTGCTCTATTATTTATACTCTCTTTGTCTTTGCTGTACTCTGAAAGGGATCATTGAAGTCTCATCTCTCCTTGTCGTCAGCACATATTCTATCTGTTCTTCCATTAAATCTCCTCCCCTCCAGGAAGTCCGTCTGATCGTGAGCAACGCTCTGCGGCTCTATTCCCAGGATCGCACCGGCCTGGCGGACTACGCCCTGGAGTCTGGAGGTCAGGAACAAACTTCCTTTTCATCAAATCCCTGAAGTCGGAATCATTTCCTCGGCTGATGGAGACTAAACTAATTATTAGTATTAGTTTAGACTGAGGCCCAGATTCACTAGAGGTCTGTGCAGGGGGGCGATAACGGAGCCGGTCACAAACTAAAGCCTCTTTGTTACGGTCATGGAGGCCGTGCACATTGAATTCCCTTTGCAACACCAACTTGTTGTAGCATGTTCAGATCCTTTGTCTGGGGTGAAAAACAATGCATGAATACCTCAATAGATGTTTCATTTGTTGGAAATGAAAGTTGGAATTGACTCTCTAATACATTTTCAGATTTCTTTCAAAAAAAAAAAAAAAAATTAGTGCACTACTTTTAGAAGAAAAATCTCTTTTACTGGGGTTTTTGTGTTTTGTTTGACACCTTTTTCATGCCAGTTCAAATTAAATTTAAGAACCGAGAGAAAATCAAAGTCCTAAATTGAACGAACAGAAACCTGTAGTCGCCCTGCATGCTTTCGGTTTGCTCCTTAAGGTGTGATGGCAGCAGCGATGGCTGGCCAGACACCTTCACTATTTAACCAGTCGCTCTCATTTTTAGACTAGAAATCAACCTTGAAACAGTGGTTGGTTACCTGCCCAACCACGACTAACCAGCATTTGGCAGCGGACAGTAGTGATGCTTCCTGTCTCCCTGCAGGGGGCAGCATCCTGAGCACCCGCTGCTCTGAGACCTACGAGACGAAGACCGCCCTGATGAGTCTGTTTGGCGTTCCCCTCTGGTACTACTCCCAGTCACCTAGAACCGTCATCCAGGTAACACGCCTGTCATACGTGAGCTAGAGGATCATGCAACATCTAGCAACAACACTGTGGACCTGATGTCGCCCCCTTGTGGTGTTTTAGGCTCTGCGTGTTTGCAGAAACCAGGGTGATGGAGGAAAGAGAGGCAGGTTGAGGGTGAAGAACTAGACTCTCCTACACCTGCCTCACATTGCACCTACCAGCGTTCCTACACACAAAGTCCTGTAGATGAAGTTAAAGATTTTTAAATGGTCTGAAATTACAAGAAAAATTGTGGAATAGTTTGGAAAAATAGTCATTCAGTCCTGATCAGGGTGTCTGCGAGTCCTTAAAAAGTCTCTCGTCTAAATTTAAGGTCTTACAAAGTATTAAAATGTCTTAAACAGTTATTAGGTCTCATGTCTTCACTAAGCAATGAGGTTTCTTTGCGCTGCTTTTAGATGAATACAGGACTAGCTGTGCATTGTGTTGGGCTTCATTCCTCAGTCAGAAATAGTCATAGTATTGCCAGTTTGGTTTTTAAAACTGTTCAAATGAATTCCAGCATTGACTTTCTGCCTTTCTGAAACTTAGATTAATGATCAGCTATAGAGTGACGTGGCCTCTATCAGCGTACATCGTATTGAACACCGACCAAAACCTCAAATCCGGCCAAGACATTAACTCTCTGTCGCTCTTGACCTCCTCCTGCAGCCGGACGTCCATCCTGGGAACTGCTGGGCCTTCAGAGGCTCCAGCGGCTACTTGGTGATCCGCCTCTCCATGAAGATCCTCCCCACCGCCTTTTCTCTGGAGCACATCCCCAAAGCCCTGGCGCCCAGCGGGATGCTCCGCAGTGCCCCGCGAGACTTCACCGTCTACGTGAGACACACACACACACACACACACACACACACACACACACACACACACACAGTTCTCTGGATGCTTAGTTCCTCTCTGTTTGTGCTGGTAGGGTCTGGATGACGAGAGGCAGGTGAACGGGAAGCTGCTGGGCAGTTTCAGGTATGAGGAGGACGGAGAGGCGCTTCAGACCTACCCAGTCTCTGTGAGTACACCTTACTAACAGAACTGTCCTTGCCTAGGTAGATAACTTATTGCACTTTTTACCTCGCCACTGGTTCTGCTCTTAGATGCTTGTTTAGAAAGGAAATGCACTTACGATTTCTGGTGACTAGTAGTTCTACGTTGAATGCACTTATTGTAAGTCGCTTTGCATAAATGACTGGGGGGGAAAAAATGATTTTTCATCTTGCAAGAAGAAAAGAAAAACTCCTGTCCAGGTCTGGGAAAGTGTAGGAACTGGACAAAAAGCCTGGGGAAAATGGAAGCAAATGTTCTGTACCAATACATATATTTTTACCAGCCACAATAAAGAAGGTTTTCCTGTTAGTTTGTCTGTCAGCAGGATTTCTCAAAAACATATGAATGGATTTCCATGAAATTTGGTGGACAGAAAGACCTTGGACCAAGGAACATTTGACTAGATTTTGGTGGTGATCTGGATTTCTGCCATTAGATGATTGTTGTTTTTTAATTCCAAATCCTCTTGGTATATTTTCAGGGTCAAATCAATTTAACTTAAACTTTCAGTGATGGGGAATAATGTCTTTGGGTGTGACTGCAAGTTTCCTTCTAGCTGACATTTGGATCAAGGGTGGGCTTTAAATCCTTTAAATTGTCATGAAGGCGTTGGCTGAGTGTTGGTTCTTGCTGCTGTCGTGTCTGAATGGCGTCGCTCTTTGTCCTCGGCAGGAAAAGAACATCGGCACCTACCAGATCATGGAGGTGCGGGTGCTGTCCAACTGGGGCCACCAGGAGTACACGTGCATGTACCGCTTCAGAGTGCACGGGAAGCCCAGCGACCACTGAGGACGCCGCTGCCCTGCTGAGGAGGATTGACATGGGATTATACACTGTGCTGCCTGTCGAAAAGCACATTTTTATTCATTTGATGATGACATGACCGTTGACGTCGCCTCTGGCTCCTAACAAACTAGTTTCTTTTAAATTTATGACTCCCAACAACTATTTGAACGCCATACTCCTGACCGGCGGTTTGAGTTATTGGAGAGTTGAAGCACTTCGACTCACCGGACTCCTGGGAGGGGAGGGAGGGGAGGGAGGGTTGGACATCGAGACGCTCGAACAGAGGAGCTTCGTGACTTCTGCTGGTTGTGTAGTTTTGACTGGACGGGGAACCGAGTTTCACCGTGTCTCCATGGAGACGGATCTCCTGGAGGAGCTGCTGTCTTCAGCTCGGGAGTAGTCTTGTGTCAATAGTTTTCAAGTGTGCTAATGTAGACATCAGTGTTGCTTTGACTTGTGTATATGCTGCAATGATAAACTTATTTTAATTTATTTTCAAAGGGAATTGCCGCTCGAACGTAATATGACTCTATAGCCATACTCGACAGTTTGACTGCAACGGAACTGACTTGTGTTTTTATTCCTTCCATGGACACGTCGCTCAAACCGAAGCGGACCTGCAAAGTGTATAATATTTAGATTTTTTTTTAATATATATATTTTTGTGTTTTGTATGTGATGTATAATTTGTAAATGTTATAATAAAGATCTGAAATTTAAGTTTGTTTGTTTTTTTTGTTTTTTTTGAAGTGGTGAGCAAAGCTTCAGGGTGGTAGGAGGGTCTGGGGTGGGACGCTTCCTCAGACAGATTTCTAGTAGGTTAGAAAGTTTTGTTTTCTAGTTTTTCAATCTGTTTTTGTGATTTCCATGATCATTTCCAAATGCAATCTAAAGCATCTCCATACAGAAGAAACCTTCAATTCAGTGACACTTCTGTGATGGGAGGTCTCACTCCGTAACCCAGTGACACACTTTGACCCTTTTCCTCGAACGTCCAGGGCAGGTTTCTACATGGATGCTCTAAAGTCTTGGTGGACCAGGAGTTTGAACAGTAGAACGATCCAAAACATCTTGAATCCACTCCTGGAAATATTTCTTTCACTGAATCTGCTTGAAGGTCAGCAAGCTCCTCGAGGTAACCCACTGATCCTGATTGGATAAGAACTCCGTAAATCATAAATAGACATAACTTCCTCTGAGCAAGGTCATGTGACGGGAAAACTCACAATGACCTCAAGGTGTTTGACTCTTCTTGGTCTCATTGTAGTGTAAATATGTCAGCCAAGCGTTCTAGTGCGCTCGAGAATCTACGAGAAATCAACTCGTGCGCCTCCAGACCTTAATGAGATCCTGGAAGCTGTAGTACAAGTTAATTTCATTAAGCTTGTGAGGATGAGGCTACAGAGCCCCTGAAGTGACGTGAAAAGAAAACGTTTCTCGTGAGCACGAGGAAGAAAAAAATGATATTTTATATATATATGAAGTTTATATACTTATATAAATATCATTTTTTTCATTTCATTTGTAGGATTTAGACCTAGAACTGGTCGGTGAACATGATTTGTAAATCTGTTTTTGACAAACTCAGATCACATGAAGCCTCGCGTCTCCCCTGTGATGTCCGGACCACAGGTTAAGAGCCACTGTGAGAAAGGGAGGGCGTTCTTTATTGACCACTATAATAAAACAAATAATGCAAAATGCAATTCGTCACAAGTTGTCAATTATGTCCATGTTCTTTGTGATTAATTATTGTCTTACTGTGGATGACAGGTAGAGCAACTTCTACGGCAAGTGACTAGGGGCGTTTTTAAGCGCTTCGGTTTTCCTCTGTCAATACTTGGCTGGACAGAGAGCTGCTGCTGAGCAACAATGATGTCGGAGCAGGAGTCCCTAAGGTGCTCCAGTGCAAGAAATCGCGGAGGAGTGCAGAGGGTTGAAGGAAAACTGCGAGCCAGTGTAGAAAAGGGGGATTACTATGAAGCACATCAAATGTATAGGACCTTGTTTTTTAGGTAAGACTGGTTTCGTTGCTCCATTCGGAATAATCAGTTGGCTTTGAGGCCTGCCTGTTCCAGATCCTTCTGCCTGTCAACCTTGCTTCTAAAGTTGCTTGTTTTTGATTGGTAGAATTGCCCTATAGACCCGCCCACTCGTGTTGGCTCGTCTGTTTGTGTGGACTATAGTACATGTCAATCTTAAAAGTCACAAAATGGGAACGCTAACTGTAGCTCGCTAACTAGCTACGTCGTTTAGCGACAAAGTAATGATAGCCAAGTTAGACGGGCGGTGAGAGGTGTAGACACTCTCAGTTTCTATGTCGGTAGACAAAACAATTCACCGGTGAATTAACTTCTGACTGTTTTGCTAAACCACTGCCATTTCCTAAAAATATGTTTGTTATTGCTATCCAGCTAAGCTAGCTGTTAGCCAGCTAGCCACACACAGCAACCAGGAATGCCCCTATGCCTGTTACGTTACTAGCACCGCCGCAGTCTGGACCACACCGAGACTTTAATGTTGGCTGTAGAAATACATTATTGCGCTATATGTGTATTATTGTATATTCGTGACTTGTTTGACAAATGTGTTGCTCTTATGTGACCGTTGAAGGATTGTGCAGAATCCCTTCCTATCACTGTTACTATCTGGGACTAGGCGGAGTAAGGTGGGTGAGCCAGCATGCTGCTCATGTCTGATGCTGACACACCTGTCCCCCAACAGGTATATGTCACAGGCCAAACATGCAGAGGCCAGGGAGCTGATGTACAATGGGGCACTACTCTTCTTCAGCTATAACCAGGTACATGTCAGACTGTCTTGTGTAATTGCCCTTTGAGTCTCTTGAAGTATCACATTGCTGGGTGACATGAGTAAAAACTAATTGTTAAAAAAAAAAAATTTCAATTCAAAGCATCAATGCTCAACTTGTCAATGCCAAATATTCTGCTCATGTAACCGAGATGAGGTTGCAGATCAATAATTGTGCTTTACAGTCTGACCCTGCACACACAACAGTTCAGTATCATGCTGCTGCCTATTGGTTGAATTCACGGTAGATTGATTGATTAGCCCTGCTCTCTCTCCAGTCCTCATGCTGTATCTTCTGTAGCATTTGGAAAAAGGCAGTAACACTCGGTTGGTTGTTTTTCCTCCACAGCAAAACAGTGCAGCAGATCTGTCCATGCTAGTACTAGAATCTTTGGAGAAATCTGACACAAAAGTTGAGGATGACATATTAGGTGAGTGGCTGCTTACAGCCGTAAAAAGCCACCTTTTCTTCCACAGTAGCGCCTGCACCAGTCTGTAAGTTCTGTGATGGGATGTTTAGACTCATTTCCAGTATATCTCTCGCCCGGATGCATGCTCTTCTTTCCCTCTTTTACGGGGGGAGAAAGTCACACCGACCTCCATTATTGCTAAACAGATATAGCTTGTAGGACATCATTGAAGACTCTTTTCAAATTGTTTAGGTCCACTGGGAAATTAGGAATTAATTTGATCCGCGAAGCAGTTCTTATTTCAATAAAATGTCAACTGCTCGCTACCCCACAGTGTCTTTCAGTAGGAGAAGGCAAAGACACAACCAGTAATACATGTTGGCATGTTATTTAAATAAGAGCTGCTCGGGGAATCACATGTACTCTGAATTTACATAGACAATTTGCAAAAGGTGTTGATGCTCCTGAAGGTGTGTGTGTGTGTTTACCGATAAGAAAGGCAACATTAAACTGACATGACATTCTGAAACCTGCATCTATCAGGGCTGTATATGCAAGTCACTATAAGATGTTTTTCCTGTTTGATGAGGACAGTATAATAAAGACATTTCTGAAGGGAAGGGACATACCTACTGTCTTCTTGACATCGCATTGGGATTGTGTGTGTGTGTCAACCAGAGCACCTGGCTAAGCTGTTCAGCTTGATGGACCCCAACTCCCCAGAGAGAGTAGCATTTGTATCCAGAGCCCTGAAATGGTCCACAGGAGGCTCCGGCAAGCTGGGCCACCCCAAACTACACCAGCTGCTCGCTGTCACCTTGTGGAAAGGTAATACATTTTTCACAGAACGTTCCAGTTGTGTCAAGTAGCCTCTTCCTTCACCGCTGAGCCAGGAGAAGCAGATTCAGTAATGTTTTAAAGCTACAATATACACTTTTCACTGTGAGACAGGAAGTGTATTGTTAGCCCCGCCCTCCTCAGCTCAGCTGGTCTAGTTCTTGATGAGCTGTCTACCTTGAAGCAGCATCTGTCCTGAGGCTGAGCTGACCGGCATTCGTAAATACGCCACAAGCGCTGAAGAAGCAGACAGTGAACACAGCAGATCTGCCATTTAATAAAAAAAATGAAGTCCGTTGTTGCTGTGACTTCCTGCCCGATGGCTACTAGCTTCACCTTGATAGCCACACCCAGCCGTAGCTCGATACAGCTCCTCAGCACCACGCGCCTCTCCAAGGTTTCAGTTGGAGAGTTTTCACACCTAGTTCAACGAGAGTCGTTAGTTCGAACCCTGGAGTCGTTTCCCTGTTGGTTCCATTTGTTTGGGCTTATGGGTCCACGGTGATGCAGACCAAGACCTCACAACCATGCAACTTTTTTCACGTTGCAAATATTCATCAACATGCCCAATAAATCCAACCTTATTGTACAGGCTGCCTTGTTCCGGTGTGGTTGTTACTGTCAGTTATCATTTAACTTCCTGTGTGTCCAGAGCAAAACTACAGTGAGTCTCGCTACCACTTCCTGCACTCGTCCGACGGGGAGGGCTGCGCCCAGATGCTGGTGGAGTATTCGGCGTCACGGGGCTTCCGCAGCGAGGTCGACATGTTTGTGGCGCAGGCCGTCCTACAGTAAGTGAATTAGTACTTGTGTTTGACATCAGGGTGAAATCAGTGGTGATTTTCACCACTCGACCCTAAACTAATGGTCTGATGCTGCATTCCAGACACGTCAGAAAGTCGGAAATTGCAGCTTCCTAATGTGGAAAAATTCAATAGAAGCGCCTCTCAAGTCAGAATATGAAGTTATAGCTGCTAACATCTCATGCTAACTGGCTAGCTAATGTTGCCAAATATCATTGACATTACATTTGGTGTTGCATTAGGAACAGCTGAACCACTGGACCGCTAGGAGGTTGTAATTACAACCTACCAGCTGGGAATTTCTCACTTACGACTTTGACTGGAACGCAGCAGGAGTCTGTATTGTTCGGTAAATGTAATGATTGGGTCGGTACGAGTGTTCAGAGTCTGTATCTGCAGTGGAGAAAGTGGAGTTGGTGCATCCTTCCTCTGCATGTCGGCCTGCAGTTCCACCAGGTTTCTGTCTGTCAGCAGTTTCTTCAAAGTGTTTAATCTCTTTCTGCCCCACCACCCCTCTACCATCTCTACCATCGCCCTCTATCTCTTCCTCTGTTTGCTTTGTCTCTTTTCACATTTGTTTTCCCTTCTGTCCCAACTTCTCTCCTCTCTTTCTCCCCCCATTCTCCTCCCTGAACCCTCCCAGGTTCCTCTGCCTAAAGAACAAAAACAGTGCTTCCGTGGTGTTCAGCACGTACACAGAGAAACACCCGTCCATAGAGAAAGGCCCTCCCTTCGTCCAGCCTCTCCTAAACTTCATCTGGTTTCTGCTGCTGGCGGTGGATGGGTGAGAGACACGTTTATTTAACACCCCAGGGTGAGGTAGTTAGGGGGACCTTCAGCAAGCATCCTCCCTGCTGAAGACCCTGAATCCCCACCAGCTCCAGGGGGCTGCTGGGTAGCAGATCCTGACCTCCATGTGGAGGGGGGCATGAGTATCAATGAGTATCAATGAGTATCAATGAGTATCAATGAAGTAAAATAAATGAATTTTCTGCCTTAACTTGTACAACTTTTTTTTTTAATCAACTACATTGACCAGAAATGCCAGTTTGAACACCAAATCACAGCGTCACAGCACCCAACATAATAAATAAAATAAAAATAAAATAAAAAGATGTACTGTTAATGAACCTGGTTTTATGTGCGGATCTATTCTGAGCTTGTCTTCTCTTCTCTCCTAGGGGTAAATTAACAGTTTTCACTGTGCTATGTGAGCAATATCAACCTTCCCTGAAGAGGGACCCCATGTACAATGAGGTGAGTTAAGCATCAGTGATTGAATCACCCATGTACAAGATGAATGTGACTAGTCGCTTCATATCCAATGTCCTCTCTCCTCCGGACCGCCTGCCTGGCTCTGCAGTATCTCGACAGGATAGGACAGCTCTTCTTCGGAGTGCCACCCAAACAGTCCTCATCATACGGTGGACTGCTAGGTGAGTAGAGATCCACACATCATGTCACACTCCATATGTAACAAAGAAACTTAGTTACAGACTAAGTGTGTCACACTGAATCCACCTTTTTCTAAATCTAAAGTGTTTCATACTAAACCATAAAGAAATCAGCAGAAATGGAAGGTGTGTGTGTGTGTGTGTGTGTGTGTGTGTGTGTGTGTGTGTGTGTGTGTGTGTGTGTGTGTGTGTGTGTGTGTGTGTGTGTGTGTGTGTGTGTGTGTGTGTGTGTGTGTGTGTGTGTGTGTGTGTGTGTGTGTGTGTGTGTGTGTGTGTGTGTGTGCAGTAGATTTCCCGACTGTAAAATAGAGTAGAGGCTGCTAGTGACGGTCTGATTGGTTTACGGTTACTATACTGATGTCTCTGTATCAGTGTGATGAAACGCTACATGAAGAACCTTTTCTAAACCAGTGTGTGGATCCTGTTGCCAGGTAACCTGCTGAACAGCCTGATGGGGTCGGGCGAGGAGGAGGAGGCAGCTGAAGAAGCCCAGGAGGACAGCAGCCCCATAGAGCTGGACTGAGCCTAGAGCCCAAGAGGAAGAGGAAGACACCCCCCCCACGGCCAGGGGGGGTCCTAGTCTCATAGAGGCGTGCTGTTTCTCAACCCCCCCACCCCCCCCGTACCCCCACCCATCCAGAAATCAGAACAAATATCAGGCCAAAAGCATCCCTCTCAGCACCGCCTGGACTGACGGCGCCAAACTGCAAACTCTTCCCATGTTGAATTATTATAATTATAAAATTCTATATTATTATTTTGTTTTAATCCATTTATTTTGTTGTTAGTTTTGGGACTGTCTCTCTGTAGGTCTTCAAACGAGACATGACACTGTCCGTCTCCCTGAACGGCACCACTACCTTACGCAGACCAATCAGACCCTTCCTGTTGCGCGGCGGGTTCAGCGTCTCGGCGCGACACGCTGCGGTGGTTGGCACGTAGAGTCAAGTCAATTATTATCTCGTGATCCAGATTCAGATGTACCCATTGTAGTCCCACTTCTTACCTTAAGGTGGCTGAACTAGTGCCGAGCATCCCCCCCCCCCCCCCAGAAGTTACAAGTCTGGTGTCGAGTTGGTTGAGAGTTTCGTGCATCTTTCTGTCCGTCTGGTTCTGCTGCGTAACAGAAAGAATCGTCTGCAGGATGAAGGAAGGAAGGAAGACTTCTACATAGACTACCAACAGTTCAAGAATAAACCTCAGACGAGACGACTCGGAGAAACCTCGGTGCTCAAGTTCAAACTTTTCCAGCTGAACTCCAGCCCTGTTTTCCCATCACACACCAGTCCATTCCAGAAATCATGTCAGGTGCTTCACTGTTGGTCTCCTTTCATCTTGCTTGCCTGGGTTACCGTCCTACCGGGCCAACGGACTCTCCACAAACCAACCAACCAATCTCTTTGCTCTCTCTGTAAGAGGTGTAAATGTGTTGGAGAGCCGCACCCTGGCAAGCAAGAAGAAACGATCAGTATCCTGGAAAAAGACCAGAAGGGGGAACCGGCGTTATGATGTAACTCTGGTATGAGAGGCGCTGACCCGTCAGTGTTTCAGTAAGAAACGTAGCGCTCAGTGGACTCCTCAGCCTCTCCTTCCCCGGGCTGATTGATGAGGTGATGTAATATTGTACATTTCTCTCTGCAACACCGCTGATGTTTCACCTCTTAAACTACATCCGTGTAATAAACTTCAGAGGCTTGGCGGTTACCGTACACGGGAATGACATGACGTCTTCTTTCACATCCGTAGCGTGTGTGTGTGTGTGTGTGTGTGTGTCTTCAGCTGCTCGTCGCAGGTGGACGCCCGGTGTCGAGCCCCATGCTGCTCTCTCTCGGTGTCTTCTGGTTCGTCGACGTCCTCAGAACACAACTCGACTTCTATTAAGCATCGTGTTTGAGCGACTGCAGCACAGGCGTGTTTTGTCTCCTGCTGTGTGACCAGTGTCGTCTTCAGTGTTGGTGTCTGTCCGTCTACAGTCGCCCGGTGTGGAAGTCTCGCTTGACCCATTCATCCATACAGTAGAATCAATTTAGTATTGGGGCTAGACCGATATCGGCCTCTTATTAGGAACTATTAATATCAGATATTGACCAGTCAGTGTTGTCCACCTCTGATACCGAGGTTCCTCCCTGACCAGCTTACGTAAAAATAGTCTGGAAAACCTGACTTACATTTTTTCTTTCAATTGTTTTTTATTGTAAATATCATGTAAAGGCTAGGAGTCTCCCTACCATTGAATAGGTGTGGTGGGGGGGATCGTCACCCTGCCTTTTAAAGAGCTGCTAAACTAGTCTTTTCAATGCAGAGTTTTAGTGTCCCATGATGATCCACATGTTTCAGAGGCTTTTGACCCCGACAACAAAACAATTCTGAATACATGGTCAACTAGAAATCTGCTGAACATCTGCCTCGGCTTTCAGAAGCTCATATCGGTCAACGCCTACTTGGTTTGCCTCTGAACATTTCCTCTTGGAGCGTTAGTTCAGCGGCTACATCTGTTCATCAGTGTTAAACCCAGACCTCCGTCGCTCCTCTGACAGACTTCCTGTATTCCCTCTCTTTTTTTTTCCCCCCTCTTCACATCATTCAACCCTCTTCCTCTCTGTAGTGATGTTGGACCAGTGCAGGTTTTGTCTGCTGTTTTAGGGGAGGACAAAAAAGCCAACTAACTCCAGATAAAGTCACCTCTTACACACTAGGGAGCTAGTCAAGTCCAGAGGTCTTCCGATGTCACATAAAGTTTATTGACTTCTATTGAACTCTACGTGGAGCTGGTCGGCTCAGTGGCAGACAGGAGAGCAGTGAGTCCTGAATGTACATGCCCTACTGTGATGCTATTTAAAGGTGGTGTTGAAGATGCTGAGTCAGACCCGGTGACGTGGCAGCAGTCCAACGCTCGCCACAGACATTTCATCAGTTTCCTTCAAAAAGATAAATATTGAAATCTGAAAATTCCTCAAGTTCATATTTCAAAAACCGAAGACTCATAACTTTAATAGTGTTTCACATGTTCAAGGATCTGTGGTCGTGTTGCCTCCTGTTACACCACCCGGGTCGACTCTTCTTTTTTAAAGGGGAATTCCACCAACATTGACTTTTATCTTCTTCGAGAGTCGACATTTTCCAAGAGTTCAAGGAAATGGAGCTTCGTCGTCTGTGCTGTTTGAAAGAAAAATGCTCCGGTATTATTGTGCTCCATATTAAACATCTCAGTGTTTAATTATTCAGTGTTAAATCAGTGAAAAGTATTTATAATTGCAATTAATTAGTATCATTTTGTTCGAATTTTCCTTCAATAATCTGGAAGTAAGTGTGTGACCAGAGGCTTGGTAGTGTCGGTGAACGTCTTAACATTTGTTTGCTTTTGGTTTGGTCATTTTCCTTTTGAAGGCTAACGGGATTGTTTGCCTTTTCAATGATTCACTAATTGAGTAAATAAACCACAACTGAGAAGAGTTTCCTTCAGTCTGTCTTCTCATCTACGCTTGTTAACAGTAAAATAAATACATCTGTCAAATGGAATTAAAGGGGAATTAAATAATCCATGATCTTTATCGACCTCTATGGGTGACCAGGAGGAACTGCATCTTGAAACTCCCAACAGGTTTTAGTTCCAGAGCAGACTACAGAAATCAGCAGCTGGTGAAGTAATCGCTGACGCTGCTCTACCGCCACGGGTGACATGGCTCTTGTAATCCAGATGTCAATCCGGATGGGATTTACTCTAATGAAATTTTAGTAAAGTTTAATCAAAATACAGAAGGTCATTTCTGCTGGAATTTTCAGAAAGACGGAGAAAATCACTGACATGTTCAATCGAGACGGGATCAGATTCACTAGAGCTCCCTGGGGATACTGGTGCTCTTCAGGGAGGCTTCGGTCTGGTTCTGGTTATCTAGTTCCAACTTCAAGCCATTTCGGCCCGTTGACTCCATGTCGAACTCCAAAGACTTGAGCCCGTTCCTCCCCAAACACAAAAACAACCAGTCAACTTTTTATATCTGATTCCTGTGTGAGATTTATTTTTATTTACACAAAACTTTGTCGAGAAAAGGTTTTTACAAAGGCGCTCAGTCAAATGAGGATGACCTTCTGCATGCCAGGTGTTCAGGTGCGGGACTGCAGCGCCAGCCTCTGGACCATATCTGAGACGTGAGCCATGTCGGGCTGCTGAGCCTGGTGTTTGATGTATTCCAGAGTCCGGACCTGGAGGGGAGAGACAGGAAGGCGCTTAGGTAGCGTTCACAGCTAGCATGTTCTGGTGGGTTTATAAGACTCTGCAGCGTTTCCTCCTCTAGCTGGTTGGTCTCCAGGTGAGAACAACAACATTCACCAAATAACCGACGAGACGCTTGAAAACGTCTCAGTCCTCTAACAAGAGAACACAAGGCATTATGGGTAGAAGAGAACTGTGGTGGTTCGTTAGGAGAGAGAACGGGATCCAACCAGCTACAGGAAACCACCCCAGAACACAAGGCATTATGGGTAGAAGAGAACTGTGGTGGTTCGTTAGGAGAGAGAACGGGATCCAACCAGCTACAGGAAACCACCCCAGAACATAAGGCATTATGGGTAGAAGAGAACTGTGGTGGTTCGTTAGGAGAGAGAACGGGATCCAACCAGCTACAGGAAACCACCCAGAACACAAGGCATTATGGGTAGGAGACTTGGTCTGGACTGATGTTCATGTTCAGATGTTTCTTCATGTGTTCTTAACTGGTATGAACACCAGAGAAGAGCAGACGAGTCCATCATGGTAGATCAAGTTACAGACTGGAACCAGGTTGGTTTGGACTCTCTAACCTGCTGGGATGACAGGTTACCAAAACTCAACCAATCAACCAGCTGCTGGGGAGTCATGGGACTTCTGGCTGGCTTGTGATTGGTCAGTGTGAACCTGAACCAACCAGATACGTCTTTTCCAGCTGTAAAACTGTAGGTGTGATCTCGCCCTGACTCCAGTGATTTTGATAAACGGGGGCTGCTCTCGCTACTCTGAGACGCTTCAGAGATCACGGGGGTTCGAACTCACGGAGGTGCGTGTGTCGCAGTATCCATGTTTGTGGCTGAGGTTCCAGAGGTTGACGGCCAGCTGGTTCAGCTTGTTGTTCCTCAGGTCGCCGTGGGCCAGCAGGCAGCCGAACAGAGAGAAGGCCAGAGAGCCCTGCCGACGGGCGCTCGGCTGGAGAGGAGGAAACAGGTTATTAACAGCTATTACACACTGCTGAAACAGGTTATTAACAGTTATTACACACTGCTGAAACTGGTTATTAACAGCTATTACACACTGCTGAAACTGGTTATTAACAGTTATTACACACTGCTGAAACAGGTTATTAACAGTTATTACACACTGCTGAAACAGGTTATTAACAGTTATTACACACTGCTGAAACAGGTTATTAACAGTTATTACACACTGCTGAAACTGGTTAACAGTTATTACACACTGCTGAAACAGGTTATTAACAGCTATTACACACTGCTGAAACAGGTTATTAACAGTTATTACACACTGCTGAAACTGGTTAACAGTTATTACACACTGCTGAAACTGGTTATTAACACAAACATTAACAGAAGAAGTTGAACTACAGCACTACCACTACTACTACTACTACTACCACTACCACTACTACTACTACTACTAATAATATTATAATAGTAATAATATTAATACATTTTAGTTATAACACACTTTTCATTAGAAGCTAATTCCAATGTGCTACAAGACGATCATGACAAAGTAAAGTCCTGTCCTGCTGGTCTATCTGCGCCCCCCCACCTCGTCTCGGCCGAGGGCCTTCAGGTGGTCCAGGACTTGTCCTATCAGCGTCTCACACAGCTTGTTGATCTCCGACAGAAACTTGGGATCTCCTCCGTAAAGGGTCTCGTTGGAATCCACTGGGACCGGGGAGACACGGGAGACAGGGGAAGACCGGGGAGACAGGGGAGACAGGGGGAGACAGGGGATGATCAGGGAGACCGGGGAGACACAGGAGACAGGGGAAGATCAGGGAGACACGGGAAGATCGGGGAGACACGGGAGACAGGGGAAGATCAGGGAGACACGGGAGACACGGGAAGATCAGGGAGACACGGGAGACACGGGAAGATCAGGGAGACACGGGAAGATCAGGGAGACACAGGAGACACGGGAAGATCAGGGAGACACAGGAGACACGGGAAGATCAGGGAGACACAGGAGACACGGGAAGACAGGGGAGACACGGGAGACACGGGAAGACAGGGGAGACACGGGAAGATCAGGGAGACACGGGAGACACGGGAAGACAGGGGAGACACGGGAAGATCAGGGAGACACGGGAAGACACGGGAAGATCAGGGAGACACGGGAAGATCAGGGAGACACGGGAAGACACGGGAAGATCAGGGAGACACGGGAAGATCAGGGAGACACGGGAAGATCAGGGAGACACGGGAAGACACGGGAAGATCAGGGAGACACGGGAAGATCAGGGAGACACAGGAGACACGGGAAGATCAGGGAGACACGGGAGACACGGGAAGATCAGGGAGACACGGGAAGATCAGGGAGACACGGGAAGATCAGGGAGACACAGGAGACACGGGAAGATCAGGGAGACACAGGAGACACGGGAAGATCAGGGAGACACAGGAGACACGGGAAGACAGGGGAGACACGGGAGACACGGGAAGACAGGGGAGACACGGGAAGATCAGGGAGACACGGGAAGATCAGGGAGACACGGGAAGACACGGGAAGATCAGGGAGACACGGGAAGATCAGGGAGACACGGGAAGATCAGGGAGACACGGGAAGACACGGGAAGATCAGGGAGACACGGGAAGATCAGGGAGACACGGGAGACACGGGAAGATCAGGGAGACACGGGAGACACGGGAAGATCAGGGAGACACGGGAAGATCAGGGAGACACGGGAAGATCAGGGAGACACAGGAGACACGGGAAGATCAGGGAGACACAGGAGACACGGGAAGATCAGGGAGACACAGGAGACACGGGAAGACAGGGGAGACACGGGAGACACGGGAAGACAGGGGAGACACGGGAAGATCAGGGAGACACGGGAGACACGGGGAAGACAGGGGAGACACGGGAAGATCAGGGAGACACGGGAAGATCAGGGAGACACGGGAAGATCAGGGAGACACGGGAAGACACGGGAAGATCAGGGAGACACGGGAAGATCAGGGAGACACGGGAAGACACGGGAAGATCAGGGAGACACGGGAAGATCAGGGAGACACGGGAAGATCAGGGAGACACGGGAAGACACGGGAAGATCAGGGAGACACGGGAAGATCAGGGAGACACAGGAGACATGGGGAGACACGGGGAGACACGGGAAGACAGGGGAGACACGGGAAGATCAGGGAGACACGGGAGACACGGGAAGACAGGGGAGACACGGGAAGATCAGGGAGACACGGGAAGATCAGGGAGACACGGGAAGACACGGGAAGATCAGGGAGACACGGGAAGATCAGGGAGACACGGGAGACACGGGAAGATCAGGGAGACACGGGAGACACGGGAAGATCAGGGAGACACGGGAAGATCAGGGAGACACGGGAAGATCAGGGAGACACAGGAGACACGGGAAGATCAGGGAGACACAGGAGACACGGGAAGACAGGGGAGACACGGGAGACACGGGAAGACAGGGGAGACACGGGAAGATCAGGGAGACACGGGAGACACGGGAAGATCAGGGAGACACGGGAGACACGGGAAGATCAGGGAGACACGGGAAGATCAGGGAGACACGGGAAGATCAGGGAGACACGGGAAGACACGGGAAGATCAGGGAGACACGGGAAGATCAGGGAGACACGGGAAGACACGGGAAGATCAGGGAGACACGGGAAGATCAGGGAGACACGGGAAGATCAGGGAGACACGGGAAGACACGGGAAGATCAGGGAGACACAGGAAGATCAGGGAGACACAGGAGACATGGGGAGACACGGGGAGACACGGGAAGACACGGGAGACAGGCTGATCAGCATGTGTGTGACATGCTGATCAGCCTGTCTGTCATCATGTGATATGATGATGATATGAAGACATGTTTGACTTCATCTTTTCTAATGTTTTACCCTTGGGTATGGAGTAGAGGTACGTTTCCTGACTCATGGCGGCCAGCAGTGGCAGAGCACTGATGTAGACCCGGACCTTGGCGTTGCCATTGTCCTCCCAGGTGTAGTCCTGCACCATGTTGAGGAGACCACGGACCAGGTAGAGCACGCCATGCTCTGGGTGGTCCTACACACACACACACACACACACACACACACACACACACACACACACACACACACACACACACACACACACACACACACACACACACACACACACACACACACACACACACACACACACACACACACACACACACACACGTATTACTATATTGTGCCTTGACCCTTACCCTAACCTGATCCTAATCCTAACCCTAACCTTAACCCTAAACCCAAGACTCAAGCCTCTTTTGGGATTTGGAGGGAAAGTGTTACCGGGACAACCAGCAGCGTGGCCAGGAAGCTGTTGATGAAGTCCAGCAGGAAGCTCTCAGATGACCGAAGTTTACCCTCCACACTGATGGAGCGAGGAACCTCTGGGAGAACACCGACCGCTGCCTTCAGGAAGGCGTCCGCTGGAGGGAGGGAGGGAGGTAACGAGAGAGGGAGAGAGGAAGGGAAGGGTAGGAAGTAGAGAACGAGGGAGTGGGGAAGCAATGAAAAATGGAAAGGAAGGAGGGAGGAAGGGAGGTAGGAGGAAGGGAGTGAGGTAAAGAGAGAGACAGGGCGCATCATAGGGAAAGAGAGAAGGAGGGAGTGGGGGAGGTAGGGAAGGAGGGGGGTAGGAAGGTAGATGGTGGAGGCAAAGAGAGGGGGAAGGAGAAAGAGGAAGGTAAGGACAGGTAGGGAGGGATGGAGTTAAAAAGGGAGGCAAGGTAAGAAGTCCATTTCTGAACTGAGTTGTTTTAAGCGTAAATAGTTTTAGAAATGTGAAACCCGACGACTGCTCACCCTGGGAGAGACACTGGTTGGCCAACGCCACCTGGCCAGACAGCAGGTAGAGGCTCAGACGGCAGAAGATGCTGCTCAGAGACGGGATGGTGATAAAACTGTAGGCAGCACAGGCCTGGGGGGGGGAGGGGGGAGAGAGAGAGAGAGAGAGAGAGAGAGAGAGAGAGAGAGAGAGAGAGAGAGAGAGAGAGAGAGAGAGAGAGAGAGAGAGAGAGAGAGAGAGAGAGAGAGAGAGAGAGAGAGAGAGAGAGAGAGAGAGAGAGAGAGAGACTGCTTTATTTTATTAATGACAATACTACTACTACTACTAATAATCTTAATTATGTCAATAATATCAATATCATTATTATCATATTATTATTATTATTATTATTATTATTATTATTATTATTATTATTATTAATAATAATAATAATAATAATAATAATAATAATAATACATCACATTTATATAACACACATAGTACCCAAAGACCCAAATAATTCTCCACAAACGTCTCCTTTAGTTTGTATGAACGTGCAGCAGGGGCACCGGGTCGTGGTGGACGGCGTCGTGGTCAACGGCGTCGTGGTAACTCACCCTGACGAAGGCAGCCGTTTTGCGGGAGTGACTTCCTCTCATCACCCTCTTGGTCTCCATGGCCAGCTGGTTCACCGTCTGGCAATGACAAGCCAACCGTTACCGGGCTGCACGTACACATGAAATACATGAAAACACACTGAGCTCAGTGCAGCAGGACTCACATGGATCAGCTGCACCAGGACCGGCTCCAGGTTACAGAACGTGGCTCTGGACTCCACACAGAAACTCAGCTGCTGCTCAAAGTCACGGCCAAAAGACACCTGGACAGAGAGACAGGTAGACAGGTAGACAGGTAGACAGAGAGACAGAGAGACAGGTAGACAGAGAGACAGGTAGACAGGTAGACAGGTAGACAGAGAGACAGGTAGACAGAGAGACAGGTAGACAGGTAGACAGGTAGACAGAGAGACAGAGAGACAGAGACAGGTAGACAGGTAGACAGAGAGACAGGTAGACAGGTAGACAGGTAGACAGAGAGACAGGTAGACAGAGAGACAGGTAGACAGAGAGACAGGTAGACAGAGAGACAGAGAGACAGGTAGACAGAGAGACAGGTAGACAGAGAGACAGTTAGACAGAGAGACAGTTAGACAGAGAGACAGAGAGACAGGTAGACAGAGAGACAGGTAGACAGGTAGACAGGTAGACAGAGAGACAGAGAGACAGGTAGACAGAGAGACAGAGAGACAGGTAGACAGGTAGACAGAGAGACAGGTAGACAGAGAGACAGTTAGACAGGTAGACAGAGAGACAGTTAGACAGAGAGACAGTTAGACAGGTAGACAGGTAGACAGAGAGACAGAGAGACAGGTAGACAGAGAGACAGAGAGACAGGTAGACAGGTAGACAGAGAGACAGGTAGACAGGTAGACAGTGAAGTGATTGCGTACGATAAAATAAGGAAAAGGTAAATAAGAAGGAGGATGGGTTCAGGCAGGTGGAGGTGTGATTCAGAGAGAGAACTTTACAGGACAGAGCTGGAGGAAACTGAAATACAGCGCCTTCACAATAAGAGCGCAGGGAATGGTCTTACCATGCGTATGAACCCGTTGATCAGCAAAGCCAGAGATCTTTTCTCATCCTCAAGAGTCAGGGCACTGAGAGATCACAGAGAGGAGGGGTCAGACTAGTTAGGAGACTAGACCAGCTGTCAGACTAGTTAGGAAACGAGACCAGCTGTCAGACTGGTTAAGAGACTAGACTAGCTGTCAGACTAGTTAGGAGACTAGACCAGCTGTCAGACTAGTTAGGAAACGAGACCAGCTGTCAGACTAGTTAGGAGACTAGACCAGCTGTCAGACTAGTTAGGAAACGAGACCAGCTGTCAGACTAGTTAGGAGACTAGACCAGCTGTCAGACTAGTTAGGAAACGAGACCAGCTGTCAGACTAGTTAGGAGACATCCTTCCATGTCAAGGCAACATGATAACCTGCTCCACTCTCCCAACACCATCTTTATTTTATTTTCATTTGGGAGGTGAGGTGACGTCAGCGTGAGGCGACGTCACTCGGTATCTTTATCTATATAGATTTATCTCTGTCAGGGTGTCTGCAAATTTCAGAAAGCCAAAGGTAAGACCATTTTAAAAACACACACACACACACACACACACACATACTTGACAGAGTCGTGCATGGTCTTGCAGATGTGCAGCATGGCGTTGAGGATGACTGGGTCTCTGGTGGTTTCTAGCTGGTGTCTGGGTGAAGACAGAGGAGACTGATTGGAAACCACTTTTTATTGCTGCATCTGGGGGAGGAAGTGTTTGGAACTACAAACACGCTCTGATAGAAATTAGAAGCGATATATCCATTTTGGAAATATTCATTATACCTGTAAAATCGAGAGGAACCAGGCTGGTAAAGTACTTTAAAACAGTTTCATAATTCTTTCTATTTTTGTGCCATCAGTCATTTTGTAAAAGGTGGACAGAGTCATCATCATTTTGGAACCAAACTGTGGAGGGTCTTACTTGATGAAGACCTCCATGATGGACCTGCAGACCTCCACCCTCACGCTGTCCTTCTGGAACATGTCTAGGAATGGCAGGAAACGCTCCTGGGGGAGACAGGAAGTAAACAGGAAGTAGACGCATACAGATTGAGCGTTGGGTTAACGGGGAGCAGGTGGGACATTCATTCCTTAAGGAGTTTAATGGAGTAGAAAAATGGATCATTTCTTTTTTTCATCCATGAAAAGTTGTCTGATCGTGCCTGACCTTCTGCTTCATATTCATTCAGTTACATCCATTCACAACTGGGAGCTAAAAAAAGAAGTGATTTTGCTTTGAATTTTCAAGTCAAGTCAAATCTGCCGTCGGTGGTGTTCAGACATTGAGCTCTGCACATCCTGTATATATACGCTTTTTCCTCATATTCTCATTTTCCTCTCATTTATTAGATAGTGCATATCTATTTTTACATTTTTACATTTACATTTCTACATTCTACATTTCCCCCATTTACTCTGTTTTTACTTTGTTTTTCTGCTGTATCTTTTTACTATTTGCTGCAACCGCCAAATTTATTCATTAATTCATTATTATTTTATGTAAAGGTCCACCCGTCTTCTCAGCCCAGCTCAGTGCAGCTTTACAGTTTCATCTTGTCTTAATGGTGTTTTGAAGTGACAGTAACTCACCATGGCGAAGAGGACAGAGAAGTCGTGGAAGTAGGTGAGGATCTTCCTGATCACCGACTGCAACTGGAAACACAACAGAAGAGTCACAACCCACCGAACGGCTGACGGAACAAAACGCAGTTTACGACCCGTCTACCTGCGGATAGGCGTCCTCGAACGCCCGGTCAGGGGTCATGTGTTTGATGATGTCAGCCAGGACGGTGTTGACCTCACGTTTCTGAGAGAGAGAGAGAGAGAGAGAGAGAGAGAGAGAGAGAGAGAGAGAGAGAGAGAGAGAGAGAGAGAGAGAGAGAGAGAGAGAGAGAGAGAGAGAGAGAGAGAGAGACTTTACGTTATACAATTTGAAATGATAACAGTCTAAAACTCTTCTGCTTCCTCCTGTTTTACTCACTGTGAAGTGTCGGCAGGTGAACTCCACCCAGATCTCAGCACAGTTCATGTAGTCCTGAAACCACAAACAAACTCACTTAAAGTAAAAAAGAAAATCCAACACCACAGTGAGGAACACCACAGTGAGGAACACTACAGTGAAGAACACCGCAGTGAAGAACACCACAGTGAAGAACACCGCAGTGAAGAACACCGCAGTGAGGAACACCACAGTGAGGGACACCACAGTGAGGAACACCACAGTGAGGAACACCGCAGTGAAGAACACCGCAGTGAGGAACACCGCAGTGAGGAACACCGCAGTGAAGAACACCGCAGTGAAGGACACCGCAGTGAGGAACACCGCAGTGAAGAACACCGCAGTGAGGAACACCGCAGTGAAGAACACCGCAGTGAAGGACACCGCAGTGAGGGACACCACAGTGAGGAACACCACAGTGAGGAACACCACAGTGAAGAACACCACAGTGAAGGACACCACAGTGAGGGACACCACAGTGAGGGAACCCACAGTGAGGGACACCACAGTGAGGGACACCACAGTGAGGAACACCACAGTGAGGGACACCACAGTGAGGGAACCCACAGTGAGGAACATCAGTGAGGGACACCACAGTGAGGAACACCACAGTGAGGGACACCACAGTGAGGAACACCACAGTGAAGAACACCACAGTGAGGAACACCACAGTGAAGAACACCACAGTGAAGGACACCACAGTGAGGGACACCACAGTGAGGGAACCCACAGTGAGGGACACCACAGTGAGGGACACCACAGTGAGGAACACCACAGTGAGGGAACCCACAGTGAGGAACATCAGTGAGGGACACCACAGTGAGGAACACCACAGTGAGGGAACCCACAGTGAGGGACACCACAGTGAGGAACATCAGTGAGGGAGAACACCACAGTGAGGAACATCAGTGAGGGACAATACAGTGAAGAACACCACAGTGAGGAACACCACAATGAGGAACACCACAGTGAAGAACACCACAGTGAGGGACACCACAGTGAGGAACACCACAGTGAGGAACATCAGTGAGGGACACCACAGTGAGGAACACCACAGTGAGGAACACCACAGTGAAGAACACCACAGTGAGGAACACCACAATGAGGAACACCACAGTGAGGAGCACCACAGTGAGGGAACCCACAGTGAGGAACACCACAGTGAGGAGCACCACAGTGAAGGACACCACAGTGAGGAACACCACAATGAGGAACACCACAGTGAGGGAACCCACAGTGAGGAACATCAGTGAGGGACACCACAGTGAGGAACACCACAGTGAGGGACACCACAGTGAGGAACACCACAGGCGTTTCAAATACCATCTCTGCTGGTCCTACCCGTTCTCTGCCGCCGGTCTCACCTGTGGACTGCGGACCTTCGTGATGACCTTCCAGGCCTCGTTGAGGATCGGTAACCTCTCGGCCTCCGGTGGGTCGGCACAAGCCAGACTGCGACCCAGGGAGCCAAACAGCAGATGCTGGAGAGGAGAGAACATCTACACGGTTAATTACAGGCAACCGACAGTAAGGAGGTCAAGGGTCAGAGGTCACATGAGGAGGAAATAGTGAAGTAGCATCTAAACTTAGAGGAGAAAACGCTTTACTCAATACGCACAGTTCACTTCTTTTACTTGTTGATGGTATCGAGTCATTTATTGTCAACTTTTGGAGGTGCTGCCTCGCTCTTTTAGTGGTCGTATTGATCTGATGTTTTTTTGGCTCGGCCCACCTCCACCTTTCCCCCCAGAGCATATTGAAGTAGAGGAGGAGGAAGTAGACGGACCAGTTATATATCTACTAAGAAACAGATTCTATCATGTGCAGCCTGAAGCCAGCGTTTCCTACTGCGTCTACTACTACTGGATCCACCGCTCAGCAGTAACATGAGCATCAGTTCTGGCTCCACTTGTCCAAGATGGCGACGCACCAACAAAAGCTTTTGAATTAAGTCTGAATTTGAAACTTTAGATTACTTAATTGAGACAATGAAACATAAACCAATGAAACATAAACCAATGAAACATAACCCAAATGTTCTTGTCCAATCGAGGTGATTAATTCACTTAAAGGATTTCACTCCAAAATGCTGTGGATCGTTGTAGAAAATAATAATGTTGCCTAATGCTCAGGATTTAAAAGACACAGAAGAAGAAATCCTTTCAAATGTTACTCAGAATAATAATAATAATAATCAATATTGAGTTTTGTTTTGATGAATCATTTGAGTGATTTTAAACTGTCCGTGTCCTCTGACCTTTGGGAATCCGGCCTCGTCACAGTCTTTGATCATACCGATGAAGTCAGTGGCCCTCGCCGCCACGAACTCCGCCCTGAACGCCCACATGACGGAATTCAACAGCAAGGCACTGTGGGAAAACAGGGATATGGATGGATGGATCATTTCTGCTCAAAAGGATCCCAGCTGAGGTGTCCTGGGTTTGAATCTGGCCCTGGGACCCTTGTCACCCCCCTCCCCCCTCTCTCCCCCCTCTCTCTCAGCTGTGAACTATCCAATGAAGCTCAAACGCCATAACAATAATCTGTAAAAAAGAGTACCGTCTGAAAAACATCTCAAATACAGACTGAATGTTGTTTCTTCAGGGCCAATCGAATGCAGTGGGGTTGAAAAAACAAGAACACAACAAGAGATAAATCCACCCTGTTGTCATTACAGTGTTGACTGTGTTGAAACAGGACTCACTTGTTCCCCAGCTTCTTGCATCGCTCCATCATCTCGGTCAGTAGAGGCTGCAACAGAAACATGAAGGACATTAAGATGAGAAGAGAGAGAGGACGGACTCGCTCGGTGTCGGGGTCCAGCTTGGTTTTGGATTGAAGCTGCTGATGGAAAACAGTTTGTCTTCAAAAAGAGTTTCAAACGTCCATTACAACCATAACAGGATAATAACAGTAATGAAACTTCCCATAGACAACCAGTGTAGTATTGATCATATCCTGACTGTCTGTCTGACTGTCTGACCGTCCGTCCGTCTGTCTGTCTGTCTGTCTGTCTGTCTGTCTGTCTGTCCGTCTGTCTGACCGTCTGTCTGACCGTCTGTCTGACCGTCTGTCTGTCTGTCTGTCTGACGGTCTGACCGTCCGTCTGTCAGACCGTCTGTCTGTCTGTCCGTCTGACTGTCTGTCTGACCGTCTGACCGTCTGTCTGTCTGACCGTCTGTCCGTCTGACCGTCTGTCTGTCTGTCTGACCGTCTGTCTGACTGTCTGTCTGACCGTCTGACCGTCTGTCTGTCTGACCGTCTGTCTGTCTTGCTGTTGTCTGTCTGTCTGTCTGTTGACCGTCTGACCGTCTGACCGTCTGTCTGACCGTCTGTCTACATGCCTCTGGAGCCCTGTAGGCGATGCACTGCAGGATCCAGTTAATGGCGGGGGAGTAGAGCGTCAGGTACTCGGGTATCTCCACCCTCTGCAGGACCAGCTGGTTCTGGACGCTGTCCCCGTGGATCTGACGGAAGGCTCCCAGCAGGTCGAAGAAGTTACGGTTCAGACTGTCCTTCAGATGGGGGGCCACCTCGACTCCCACCTGGAGAGAGAGAGGGGGGAGCGTCAGATAGCGTCTGGATTACTGCTCCTCCCTCCTGGTTCCTGAAGTGGTCTCCTCCTCCTGCCCTCCCTCCACTGGCTGCTTTAATACGCCCCCACCTCTGACCTTTGACCTCCTTACTATCTGTTGCTTGTTATGTTGGTGATCTAGGAAATGAAGCTCATTCTACTGTTACACTCACTGTAAGTCGCTCTGGATAACAGGGAGGACAGATGGGAGGGAGAGGGAGAGTCTAAACGGGTGAACAGATAAGAAAAGACGAGAGGAAACGATGGGAAAAAACAGCAAACGTGAAAATGGCGGAGGGACTCACCCTGCAGAGGTAAGCTCTGGCATACGCAGCCACCAGAGGGTCTCCGATCCCTCGGATCATCGCCGTCAGCCGAGGGAGAGTCTCCTGAATGCCGCTGTGGAGAGAGAAGGGAAGAAGAGGAGGGACTGAGGTTCCCCTCCGAACCGATTCAGACCCTCAGAGGAACAAACGATGCTGAGAAGGCAAACAACTCACGACTTGTTCAGGAAGCGGTTGCACTTCAGGATGGCCGCCTCGACGTATCTGAGCACGGGGGGGTTAAAGAGTCACATTTAGACATGGCCTCTGCAACTAACCATCAGGGCTGAGTCTGAATCAAGTCAAGACCAGGTCCAGTCAAGACCAAATCAAGTCCTTTTCAAGGCCACAATGGGAAATAAACAATGCAGTAAAGTAAAGGTTTCTTAAGGATGAACAGAGATGATCTGTCTGCAGGAGCTCTGGACTAAACCTTCAAATGTAGTTATTTATTTGACTGGGACGGTGGACAGTTAATAAACTGACCCAGCATCAGTCTGTAGATGCTACAAGCATTTTCAAATCAATACATGGAAGTTTGAGGATCATTACAGACACTTAGATTGTTTGTTGTGCTGGGAAGAAAATAAACCAATCAATGAAATGACTCATTTTTTATATTTGTAGGTAAAAGTCGAATCAACATCAAAGCCTGAGACGGACTCCAGACCAGAACCAGACCAGAACCAGACCAGAACCACAGCTCTGTAGGATACAGTCTGGGGATGAGCTCTCTGATGGAGGCGATCTTGAAGAACCAGTTGAGGCAGGTCTCCTTGGCCGTGTCGTTCACATCTTCAGCCGTGAACGAGTCTGAGGACGGAGGAAATCAACACGACAAATCAGACACGGAGAACACCAATGACCTCCGGCGCCCCCCGGCATCGGCCCCGACCGGGTGGTTACTGTGGCTTTACCGTAACTACACATGTAGACGTGCAACAAAAGTTAAAGCGCGGCTCACTTGACCGCAGTGGGTGATTTAACATGAAAAGCCTGTTTTTTATCGTTTAGTTCTATTAGTAGTCAATACCCCCAAAAATATATATTTTTAAAAGTTTACATTTCATTGAAGTAAATCAGACATTCGGCCCCCCACAGATTCACACATGGTCTCAACTCTGCTCTGACGCCATTAAACCGGCGATAAGCGAGAACGGCATCAGGGAGAAATGACAGAAACGCCAACGGAGATGAGACAGGCTCTTCTACCTGGTAGGGGCCGGGGGTCCGAACACATGGTCCAGATCCTCTCGTACACCAGCCGGCCTACGAGCGAGGAAAACTGGGGTCAGTACTACGCAAAATACTGCACAGCAAAATCACGACAGAGCGCGTTGCACGGACTGAACGGAGGAAAACGAGTCGTTGACGCACCAAAGGTGTCGAGGATGTCCGTGATGAGGACAAACTTGCTGGGGTAGAACTGGATCACCGAGGTGTCGGACAAGAGCTTGGAGCACTGGGACAAAACATCAACACCGTCAGAGTTCACATGCAGCTCGGCAGAAACTAAAACTTATCAACATAGTACTTTTGTGGATTCGTCTTTTGCACGGCAAAACAACGATATGAAATGAGCAGTAAAAAGGAGTTTAGGTTCCTGTTGTTGCCTGCAAATGTTCCTACAATAATCCAACACACACAATCTCTTTCTTCATCTGTCTCCCTTTGAACACACATTTCATTTCTCTTACTTCTAAACCTGCTGAGATCTGTCGTTTATTTCTATTCCCATTCTCCTGGGATGAGAAGTTTTCTAGGTTTTTCTTGTGCTCAGCTTGTATTTATTTTCTTCTCTCTGTGTTTCAGTTTCATCGCGTCAGGAGATGAGCTACCTGGATGACGATCTTCAGGGCCTTGACCTTCTGGTCTGAGGCCCAGGCCTCCTTCAGGGACTGGTTGAGCTCCTCGATGCGGTTGGCGTAGTCCTGCTGGGACAGATTCAGCAGCTCCCTCTGGGAACCCTGCACACAAAATGTCGTCACTTTTGGGTGAATACCTCGTGAATACCTCCAAAACGTCAACTGTCCCTGAGCCTGAGCACCAGGTGCTTCTGAGTTCATCCAACAGGGTTTATAAGCCCAACCTGTAGAGGATCCATGTAATCCTTCAACTGGAGTGAAAACAAGAAAATCACCACAGCTGGAGTTACAAGGTTTTCACGTGAAGAGCCTCAAAGTACCATTACTTCATGCATGGGCGGTCCCAGTGGAAATCAAACCCCCGACCCTGCCGGTGTCAGTGCCTTGCTCTACCCATTGAGCTACACAGGGCCACTCGCACACACACACACACACACACACCACACACACATACACACACACACATGCACACACACTTACACACTTACCTCCTCCAGATCATCCAGTTCCTCCAGGCGAGTACGAACTTTCTCTGAGACAGCTGAGGATCCTGGACTGGGAGCTTTTCCTACAGCGGAGACGCCCAGCAGTCAATATATTGTTCAATATACTGTACACAGGGTTTATGGGAAATGTAGTCCTAATGTGGAGACACACCAGCACTATGAGACAGAGGCTACCAGTGTCTCCATGCAGTAATACACAGGTTAGTAATAAGACACAGGTCTTACCTTTATCCAAACCCATGAAGAGATTCTGAAATGGAAAAACAAATTGGAATTCAGTTTCCATCAGCGAGAGTTCAACAAGATGAACGTCAACAGATGAGACCACAGGACCAGAGTACTCACTATAGAGAGCTTCTCAGTGGTGGTGAACCTGGCCAGGATCTCTCCTCGCTTCGCCGACCAGGGTTCAAAATCTGCTCCCACCACCTCTTCCTCCTTCTCCCTCCTCTTCCTCCCCAGGTCCTGAAAACCAAACATTTCACCTCAAGAATCCAGCCTGGGCCTCGTCTGTAGTGTGCGTCAACTATTGGACCAATATGGGTTTCGGCAGCGTGATACTGATACTTTTGTATTGAAGCGACAGTCAAAATATTAAACTGTTAGACTGTTTTTATCCAGCTGTGGTCAGGGAGGAACCTCCATCGTATCAACCGGCATCGACCACATGACCGATATTCAATAATCAATAAAAGGCCAGTATCGGTCCCATGCAGTCTATATATCGGTCTAACCGTAGTGTGAACTGACCCCTGTGGAGGCGCTGTGAGGCAGCGAGGGCGTCTCGCTGGCGGAGGCTGCAGCGAACATGGACAGAGGATCGGTCCCGTCCAGCATGGAGCTGAGGGGGTCCGGGGCCGCGGAGGAGGAGGAGGACGAAGAGGAGGAGGTGCTGCCTTTACGGGTCCCGCGGCGAGACTTGGTATCTGTCACCTGGGGGGAGAGGGGCGGGGCATGACCTTTACCGACCTCTGTAGGCGACCAGCAGGAATTGCAACAACAGTGACAGAACATATGGCAGGAGGAAGAGGAAGACGGCCTACCGTGATGGGTTTCAGAGGATGGTAGTCTCCAAACTCCACCGGCAAAACCTCCGGACGACACCGCTGCAGCTCCGCCTCGTAGCGCCGCTCCCGGGAATGCCTTGACGTTCAATACATTCCAGGAGTTAGTGTTGTAATTATGTTGTGGTATCCACTTTCCCTCAAGATGCCTCGTCTACCTCTACTTCAGTTAGTGGTTTCCTACATTTCCCAGAATGCCTTTCAACAACCCCCAGAGAATGTGCCTGAGCATTTCAGCTGTGGGTTATATGTGTAGGTACAGAGAGCCATAGCGGAGCGAGAGGTTTTGCAGTTGCGAAAAAGTGAGTTGCACCCCTTACTCAAAACCCAACCTGACTTGGTTGCATTGCATTCTGGTCTATTGAGGCTACTGCATTGCATTCTGGTCTATCTTAGCCAGTTATCCAGAAAAAAAACAACTAAATGGCCCCAGAAATGCAACGCTTTTTAAAACAGATTTGGGATGTGAGATTAGCAGTCCTGTGGTTATCCAGTACAAGACCTGTCCATCAAAAGCAAGTAATGGAATCAATTTCCAATAGCAATTAAACCTATTACCTAAACCTCACTCACAAATGGGAGCCACGTACAACCTGTGTCACATCTTTGGCTCAGGGTTTGCAGAAACATTTCTAGATGCTCTAGAACCAAAACTAAAGATCACTAGACGAGACAATTACGTTTAAGGCTAATAGAGGATAGTGTCGCATGTGACTCGTAATGCTGATTCCATAAGATCACAGAAAACAGAAAAGGAAAACAAGTTGACATTTCATTTAGGACGTTACAGCCGACATAAGCATGCCAGACACATTTGCACTCCTGCAGATTCGTCAGATGTCTAGGATATCCATAGCTAACAATGTAAGTCATTTACGATGATAAGAAAATCGAATTCTTCATAAGAAAGAGCATCTTACCACTGCACCGCTGCCATTTTTCTACAATCATATGACATCTCAGTACTTCCTGGTTTTGCCCAACTTTAAGAAAACGCTATTTTTCTATTTAAATAGGCGATTTATTGAATATTGATTGTTTTCATCTTAAGAACAGTTAGTATAAATGTACGGAAGGATAATATTTTATAATTTAGATTAACGAACACTTGAGTAGAGAGACGTTTTAATGAAGTGTTGCAGCAACATAAAAACACCATTTCCCAGGACACCGCGCGCCCTCAGACGAGCTGCTACCAGAGAGGAGAACATTGAGAGAGTTCACTCTGGTTCTATTTCCTGGTGCCACAATCAGAATCTGATCTCGATGTATTGGCCTTAATAAAAACAAGTTGCGAGACAGATAGAAACACCTAACGGTTTATTTGGACTACATTGACCGAACCAGAAAAATACGTGTTCAGTGTTTTTAACACCCAGAGCTAAAAATACTTTTTTATTAGTAGTATTTGCGAAAAAGAGCTTTGTTTCGTGTCTGTACCAAATCGGTAGCTATGGTAACGGTTATGCTTATGCAGTCTCTTCCAGAACTGCGCATGCGTGGTAGTTAACGCCCACAGCAGACCGGAAACGGGACAGGTTTCCTCTTTCAGGCAGTGTGGGCTACCTTGTCTCCGACTATCGAGTGATTCGTTTTTTCGATAGAGGATATTTGCCGCCACTACAGGCGAAGCTGCTCGCCCTGTCGCGCTGCGGTGGAGGTCTTCGCCTACAGGTTAGCTTGACCATGACCTGACCGTTGGTGCTGCTGGCCCAGTCACTTCACCTGTCGAGGTAAGACACTCTCTAGTCAGTGTCGGCTCGTAGTTAGCCGGTTGTAGGTGGCTGTAGCCCGTGTAAGCTAGCTAAGCACGGGCTACAAGATGCTTTCTCCCCACAGGCTACCGGGCAGCATTACATAGTAGCCACATGAGATGGACCTGCAGTCAGGCAGTGTGGGCTACCTTGATTTAAGTGCTCCTCTGGGTGATTTAACTTTGCAGTAATCATGTAGTGTTGAATAAAAAGGTAAACCTCCGTTAGCTTATCATCTCGAGGAAAACCAATGGAAACAAAAAACAATTAACGTACCTGCTACCTTTTTCCTTGCAACACCCCGTCCTGATATCAGGGTGAGATAGACAGACAGACAGACAGACAGACAGACAGATAGACAGATAGATAGATGGATAGATGGATGGATGGATGGATGGATGGATGGACGGACGGACGGACGGACGGACGGACGGATGGATGGATGGATGGCTCTTTATTGTCCCCGAGGGGAAATTGCAGTTATGCAGCAGTACAAAACAAGAGAGAGGCACACATCACTATGCAATAAAGAAATGTAAGGGCAACAAGCTGTATAAAAAGATCCTAAAAATATATGAAAAGAAAAATATACAAGGGGTGCAAGGAATAATAACTTGTGTGTGTGTGTGTGTGTGTGCCGGATGGCTGTTGGCACAACAGAGTGCTTGAAGCTCCCTTGTGCTCTTCGGTTGGATGAGATGGTTGAAGGAGCTTCTCAGCCCGTTCATCTCCTCATAGAGGGGGTGGGATGGGTTCTCCAAGATGGATCTGATGTTAGACCTCATCCTCCCCTCAGCCACCTCCTCCAGACTGTCCAGGCTCTCTCCCTCAACCGAACCAGCTTTCTAGACTAGTTTGTTGAGGTGCACCCCCAGGAACTTGTACGATTCCACCCCACCACCTTCTTAAAATGTCTTAAATCACAGTATCTAAACTCAAGGCCTTCAAGGGTCTTGAATGCAGTTGAATAAAACATTTCAAGTCTTAAATTCAGTTTTCAGAAAGGTCTGGAAACTTTGTTGATCAGCTTTGGGAAATGACGTTGATTCTGATTGATCTAATTGTTTTCTTCTCATGTTTATTTCAGTTGAAGTTGATTTTATATATATATATATTATTAGAATTAAAAATCACGATAATCCTAAGAAATTACCTTAGTATCGATATGTAAAAATATCTGCTAACATGTTTTGGTAACACTTTATTTGAAGGGGTGTGCATAACACTGTCATGACACAGTCATAACCATGGCATGACACCTGTCATGACCATGAAGGACACTTCATGAATGTTTATGACTGTTGTCATTCAGTGTCATTCGGTAAAGACATCTCAAACAATGTCAACTTTGCATTAACAATGACATAATTTACCGAATGACACTTAATGACAACAGTCATAAACATTCATGAAGCGGTTAGGGTTAGGGTTATGGTCATGACAGGTGTCATGTCATGGTTATGACAGTGTCATGACAGTCTTATGCACACCCCTTCAAATAAAGTGTTACCCATGTTTTTTTTGTGAACAATTGTTTTTTATTGAAAATCAACAAAATACATCACAATACACGTACACTTTTACCCCCCTTCCCCCCCTCCCTGCCCTCCGTTCCAACCCCCTCCCATCAAAACGATTCATGTCGTCCTAAAAAGCTGGTGAACTGAGTCACAGTGGGTTTATCCTCCACTACATGTTGACCAGTGTACTCTGGTTTCCTTGATTACCAGGAAGGAGGTTTGATGGTCAATAATCTGTCACCCTCCTGTCTTGATGATCTTGATGATCTTTGGAGCTGCTTGAGGCTCCTCCGTTGTGAAGGCAGGTTACCTGGAGAGCCGAGGCGTTGCGGTGTGTATTTTCTGTCTGCGTATTCCCAGACCGCCAGACGTCTTTCCTCCGATCTCTTCAGGGAAAGGTGTTGAAAGTGACAGATGTTTATCCCAGTTTGACGGTATGTGCAGAACGATGGCTGATCTGCTTTCTGCTTCTCATACAAGCATAGAAGACCAGCTTTGGTTTAGTTGCAAAGTGTTGATCCTTCCTACGGGAAAATCTGGAAAGGTCAAGTGAGCCTTCCATGCCTGGAAAAGTCATGTGTAGTTTTATAAACATCATGTGAATGTGTTGCTGATCTTCTCTCCGACCAGTGACGTGTAGAATGTTCCAGCTCGGCTGCTTGTTGATCCACTTCAGATCAGAAATGTCCTGATAGTTTCGGTCCTAAGAGATAGTTGGAGCAGAAATCAGACCTGGACATTCACACCACATGTTCAACGGAGAACAGAGACTCTGATGGATCCTGGTCCTGGAGATGCTGCTGGAGGTCCTGCAGAAAAAAGGTGAAGGAAGCCTGTGATTTGATGTAAGGTTATCGAGATACAGGCCGAATCTATAACCATCGATGTGGAGATGAGACGGACGGACGGACAGATGGACAGATGGACGGACGGACGGACGGACGGATGGACAGATGGACAGATGGACGGACGGACAGACAGACGGATAGACAGATGGACGGACGGACAGACAGACGGACAGACTAAAGTGTATTACACTGGCAGACAGGTCTTCCTCTCTAACACCAGATTAGACCTCCAGGTTGCCATGGAGACTGCGGTGCCCTTCAGTGCCACCCTCTCTCCTCCCTCTACCCGGTGTGGGATTAAGAGATTAGTTTTATGCCTTTTAAAGATCCTGTTTAGTTCGACGAGTCAGACGGCAGCTTGTGTGTGGACAGAGCAGGATTGTGTAGTAAGTGTTTTGTTTTGTTTTTTTGTTTTTTTTGGGGGGGGGGGGGGGGTTGCAGTTTTTGTGCCCGTTTTCTCTGCTTCCCCAGACAGGCCTAGTCGTTGCTCATGCTGCGTTCAGGTGGAGTCGGGAGAACAGGATGACGTCTGGATGCTGCAACGTGGAAGAGTTCACGTGTTTGACTTGCTGTAACGCCCAATTTAAAATCAACCATAAACAAACTGCAGCAGATATTTCTCGTAGTGTTGATTTGTGTGAGCTGATAATTTAGTTTCTTTTATCACCTGCTGATTGGTGCATTCGCTGCCATGGTTACTTCATGTATTTTTGACGCGTCTCATTCTTACAGGTGTAGCATTTTAAACCTTGTCAAATTCATTGTGATACTTTGGTACGACTACCGTGAACACGCGAGACCTTAGTGGTCATGTGAGCCAAGTAGCGGCTAATAGCCAGGTCAGAGGGCGGCGCGTTGCCAGGCCGTACCGCCACCGTCTAACTGAAGCATTGCTATATTAGTTTCTCCCATTGTTGATGCTGTCCCATTTCGCAGAACCCGGACGAGGCTTGCCCGTGTAAACCGATACTCACTTTCATGACATGATGCCCCGGATCAGGTAGCCACTTATTCCCTTCTTGAGAAATTCATCCCTTTCCTTTCCCCTCCTGTAGGGTTACCACTTCTCACCCTCGAGTTTCTAAGAAGTTCTTGGCCCGAGGATCTGGATTTGCTGTGAATTATTCATGTGTGTGCGGCAGCAGAAGGGCGTCGCTCATCACCTGATAGCTCCTGTCCCCGTGTTCTTTAAGGCTGTCATGTGTCAGGGAGTCGAGGATGGAGGCTGCTCTCCGCTAACATGACCTAAGTGCTTCCTAGGTGAGGGAGAGCATTTGGAGAGAGGAAGCTGTCCTTCTCAAGCTGTCGTTCCTCTCGTACCGTGGCTGATGTCCCTGTTGGTCACTTTCTCCTGCACAAGTGTGCTGCGAACCCTCAGCGATGCCTCATTGGCGATCTGAGGGCGATCCACTCTCTGATCCTGATCCTGACGTGGCGGCCATGGCCGTCTCGCCGGCCATCAGGCTGCGCTACGAGGAGCTGCTGTTTTACGCGGCCTGTGTTTGTAACTGCTGGTGTTTGTGTCTGTGTGTGTGTGTGTGTCTGGAAGGACGAGTCTGCAGGCGAGGAGGCGGCGGCGGCGGCGGCGGCATGCGTATGGGCAGCAGCTGGAGGTGGCAGCTCTCCCGGGCCATGCGACTAGCGCTGCGCTGGTGCCGGCTGTGCCGCCGGCGGAGAGGCGGCCACGCCGAGGGAACCGAGCCGTGGATCAGCAGCAGGTTGGGGGAACTGTGGAGCTACGCCAAGCTGCTGCTCAGGTCGCTGTACTTCAACAGTCTTAGCAACTCGGACACCGTGCTGGACTGCGCGTTCGAGCCCGTCTACTGGATCGTGGACAATGTCACCCGTTGGTTTGGAGTGGTGAGTAGGTGGATTTGACATGTGGTTGCTGGTTCTGGTTGGGCTGAATCCTGCAATGTACCAAGACTTAGTGCTGGTTCACACTGCGAACAACTTGACGGGTCGCTCTGTTGTGACGGATTGTGGGCGGGGCCAGAGGTTCTGCAGCTACAAAGTTTTGAATAGTCATCATATATTTTTTTGGTATTGCCTTTCATAATGTTACATTGTTTTAACGAGTTTTAACATTGATCTAATAAAGAAATCACTAAAACAACTTCCCATCGCCCCCAGCGACGTTCTCCAAGCATCGCTTTTGAGACGTTTATTCCTGTAGTCTTGGATAAAAGCTTTGAACCAACTTCTCGTCCGTTTTGCACCTATTAGGCTGAACTATTGATCGACGGGGGAAACAAGGAAGCACGCAAATCTGATTGGCTGATGACCGATGACCAAGTTCAACTGTGGCCGACAAACTTGTTGACCGGCCTCACGTGCTGCTTTGTTTTTCTGACTTGGCTCAGTTCTGCCTTTAGTCTCTCCATAACAAGGTGTATGTGTGTGTAAATTCCCCACCACCTCTCCTTTCTTCACCATCTCTTTGCCTCCATCTTCCTCTTCCTCAGGTGTTTGTCTGTCTGGTCGTCCTGCTGACCAGCTCGGTGCTGGTCATCGTCTACCTGTGCCTCCTACCCATGATCATCAGCACCTACCCCGTGTACTGGATCGTCTGGCACCTCTGCTGCGGCCACTGGCTTCTGGTCATGGTGGTCTTCCATTACTACAAGGCCACCACCACCTCCCCGGGACACCCGCCCAAGGTGCCCTGATCATCGCCTGAAGGAAATAAAATCCTGGGACAGTAGCGGGAGATGTTTTCCTTAGAGGATGGTTTTGGGATTTATGTGGAGATACAAGGTTTTCCACCCGACAGACAATATGCAACGTCAGTTTCAACACTAGAACGTCAAGTAGGAATGTAAAGAATGAAAGTATCAATCAACAATATGCCCAAAAATGCAGAATGAAATAACGGAAAAGTTAATAAAATATCAATATATGTGAAATATATAACAAATAAGATGAATATATGAAGAAAAAAGTGAAATTACATCAAAGTTGATCTCTTCAGTGTGCAGTCTTGGCTGTATGGTTGGTCTTAAAGGGGGTAAGGTTGTTTAAAGGTATATTCAGCTTGATGTGTGTGACTGCAGGTTAGATATGAACACATCCCTTAAATGTTCCTTGTGTTTGGTGTCTCAGGACAAAGCCGATGTCCCGTCCGTGTCCATCTGTAAGAAGTGCATCGTTCCCAAGCCGGCCAGGACGCACCACTGCAGCATCTGCAGCACGTAAGAGGATCCGTTAGCCGCAGCCTGGTCTTATCTGATTTTATATGACATCCTACGAATCAAAGTCAAACAGGAGGCGGAGCTCACGTGACTGAGACAGGAAGTAGCTTGACATTGAAGCAGCGCGGTGGAAAGTAAGGGTGTGGAGGTCGGACTGGCGGCTCCGACAACACGGGTTCAATTCCCAACTCATGACAGGTTTTCTGCTGTGAGTTCGGTTTTCATTTGCAGTGAAAGTGTTTCTTATTTAACCATAAACCTTAACCTAAGATAAGAAACGTCCTATGGTTACATGTACAAAAGCCATAGGTCAGTTTAGGTGACCATGAAGAGGTCTAGTATGAATCAATGGTGTTGAACCTTTTCTTGCTAAATGTTTTTGCTAAGCAGCTATTGAAAAGATCTTTGAAGATCTGCTAAAAGTTGAAATAGTTTTAGCTGCTAGCGCTGAGCTGAGCTGATGTTGAGCGCTAAAAACATGCTAAGCATTGTGTATGGGCAACAGCGTGTCCTTTCCATTGAAAATGATGAGATAATAAGCGACTTGACACTTACTCCTCACACCACCCTCAATATGTTCTCATGTTTGACTATTTTATAGCAAATGCTTTAACTCCTGACTGCTGTATTACAGGTGTATTCTGAAGATGGACCATCACTGTCGTATCCTTCTAGCACACAACACAAAGAATTGAATTCTACTGCATTCACATTTTGTATTGCATGAGTAAAGACATGAATGATTTCTCTCCTTCTCTGTAACGTGGTGACCTTAACTCACGGCTCCAGCCTGGTTGAACAACTGCGTTGGGTATTTCAACCATCGCTACTTCTTCTCCTTCTGCCTGTACATGACCCTCGGCTGCATCTACTGCAGCATCAGCTGTAGAGAAATGTTTGTGGAGGCATACAACGCCGTAGAGGTGAGGCTCTCGCATGGCGACCCATCGTACCTCTGACTTTTATCATTACAAAAACACACATAGGAGAGATAGAAACTTGTGTAGGTTGAAAATGAACCCACAGGGCTGATGGAGACGTTTACTGCAACATAAAAGTCAAGATGACAAGCAACGACATCGATCAGATCTAAATGACAACGAAACAGAACATGGTGGAAAACAGTTGAGCAATAAAATGAGAATTTAAAAATGAAAATGGCTCTGATGCAGAACATGAAATAATAACGTTTTAGCAACGAAGGAGATCAGGCACCTTGATTATTATGTTTTAACCTTTATTCGTCCAGGGAGGGTTGACCACATAGTTAAATACAGTCCAACGCAGATGGACAAAGCTCAACAGCGTCATGCATCTGTCAGGAAATCAAGTTCACAGCGTCACATATGTATACCCTCTTCCGTGGTGACGTACTGACTGCGGTGTTGTTCTTGGGCCGAGCTCAGATGGCAAACACCAAGTGAAATGGGAGACCAGAAAAGGATCTCTGTTTTCTGGTCTCGTGTTTACGGTGGATCCAGGCGGGGGTTGTCTCAAAGTGGATTGTGGGCCAACAGGTAAACCAACAGCTGGTGCCTTTGGTCTGTGATGTGGGGGCCCAAAACAAAGCCAAGAATATTTTTTTCCATTGCTGGAACTCTCCTGGAACTTAGTACTATTGGTACTTAGGCCCTATCCACATATATTTCTGAAAACACATTCCTTCCCCCTCTGTTTAAAAATAAATAAATAAATAAATGCTTGAAATTCTTTTGTGGAACTAAAAAGGTTCCTGTGCAAAAAGTACCCAAAAGGTTCAGGTTCCTGCGGTGGATTCCTGTGGGGGTTATGGATCAGGATTGAGATCATTTAACAGGTTTGTCAATAAGTAAGATGAAAATTAAGTTTATACTACTTGATAGTTGTCCTTTGTGGGGCCCTCTGGCTGGCGGGGCCCGAGGCTGGATATCAATTTAGCTGAAAGTTTGGATGAACGCCAAGCCCCGAGATCACTTTCACTCTCACTAGGAACAGGATCCGGCGTGTCCAGACTGTCAGCCATATTGCTACCTGCCCTTTGACTCGGTGCCAACATAACCTCAGGTAACCTGCAATGGCTGCAGGCGAGGCTTGTATATCGGTTACATGTTGACTCAGCGGAGACTCAGTGTTTTATTTCTTATTCCTGGGTAGCGGTAGGAGTGTTGAGGCCTCGGCGGGCCTACGGGCCGATCCAGAGTCCAGGTAGCACAGGGAGCCGCTGAGGTGAAACGATCAGTCGTTGTCCACTGGCCTTCATGGCTGAGCATCGTTGGAAATACTTGGCTACTGATACCAGATCTGATTCGATTACTGTCTCTAAAACGGTCCAGTGAAAGGACATGAATAGAATCGGACGACACTCAATTGATTTTCTGAGTACAAATGTCCATAAGGAGCCAACTGGAGTTCTTCCTTATAGAAATCATATTTTGAACCTTTTCAGACCTTAAAATTGATCAATGAAAAATGTCTATGGTACTGATGCGTATCATCTCTCAGTATTCAGCCCTGCAGGCCACGGTGGTCGGAAACCCCAGACATTCACCAGCCACTTTCACTACTCTACTACTTCACTACTCTACTACTTCACTACTCTACTACTCTACTACTTCACTACTCTACTACTTCACTACTCTACTACTTCACTACTCTACTACTTTACTACTCTACTACTTCACTACTCTACTACTTCACTACTCTACTACTCTACTACTCTACTACTTCACTACTCTACTACTTCACTACTCTACTACTTCACTACTCTACTACTCTACTACTTCACTACTCTACTACTTCACTACTCTACTACTTCACTACTCTACTACTCTACTACTTCACTACTCTACCACTACTCTACTACTCTACTACTTCACTACTCTACTACTTCACTACTCTACTACTCTACTACTTCACTACTCTACTACTTCACTACTCTACTACTTCACTACTCTACTACTCTACTACTTCACTACTCTACCACTACTCTACTACTCTACTACTTCACTACTCTACTACTTTACTACTCTACTACTTCACTACTCTACTACTTCACTACTCTACTACTTTACTACTCTACTACTTCACTACTCTACTACTTCACTACTTTACTACTCTACTACTTCACTACTCTACTACTTCACTACTCTACTACTTTACTACTCTACTACTTCACTACTCTACTACTTCACTACTTTACTACTCTACTACTTCACTACTCTACTACTTCACTACTCTACTACTTTACTACTCTACTACTTCACTACTCTACTACTCTACTACTCCACTACTCTACTACTTCACTACTTTACTACTTTACTACTCTACTACTTTACTACTCTACTACTTCACTACTTTACTACTTTACTACTCTACTACTTCACTACTCTACTACTTCACTACTCTACTACTTCACTACTTTACTACTTTACTACTCTACTACTTCACTACTCTACTACTTCACTACTCTACTACTCTACTACTTCACTACTCTACTACTTCACTACTCTACTACTTCACTACTCTACTACTTTACTACTCTACTACTTCACTACTCTACTACTCTACTACTCCACTACTCTACTTCACTACTTTACTACTTTACTACTCTACTACTTCACTACTCTACTACTTCACTACTCTACTACTCTACTACTTCACTACTCTACTACTTCACTACTCTACTACTTTACTACTCTACTACTGCACTACTCTACTACTCTACTACTTCACTACTCTACTACTTCACTACTCTACTACTTCACTACTCTACTACTCTACTACTTCACTACTCCACTACTCTACTACTTCACTACTCTACTACTTCACTACTCTACTACTTTACTACTCTACTACTTCACTACTCTACTACTTACTACTTCACTACTCTACTACTTCACTACTTTACTACTCTACTACTTCACTACTCTACTACTCTACTACTTCACTACTCTACTACTTCACTACTCTACTACTCTACTACTTCACTACTCTACTACTTCACTACTCTACTACTCTACTACTTCACTACTCTACTACTCTACTACTTCACTACTCTAGTTCACAAAATTAGTTCAGTATCGATTTATTATCTACTAACATGGGAAATCACATGGAAATGAATCAAATTGATGTGTATTGCATTGAACTGCATGGCAAGATAAAGTATGATAAAACATTTTTTATCATACTCCCAAACAATATAATAATCCTAATTTTGTGAGATTTGAGTCAATATTTTGGTCTGTTTGCTTTTTATGATGAATTTAGACAACAGAATAACTTGATATCATCTCATCATGACATGATTCTACTGAAAGACTATAAACGGTAATATTGGATTATTTCCCGGCCCGAGTCGGTTTAATGTGTAAAAATCCAACTGTGATGCCGCAGCAAACAAGAAAAACATCAAAATTGAATTAAATCTTTTGCAACGGTATTAAAGTAGTATTGAAATTTTGGTATAAATGTTTTCGGTATTTTGGTGACAATGGTAGTAGATTCTTAGTGTTATGATCTATGGAGGAGTAGCTTTACAAGTAGATCAAGTAATTGCACTTAGTTGTGGCTCTGTAATCCACTAGTTTGATGATGTGTACCCCAGTGAGTCTCCCATCACGTTTGGTTGTTTTCATGTTGTCTGGGCTCTGTCCCCCTGCAGAGCTACTACCAGACCCCCCCGCCGATCTACACCTCCAGAGAGAAGACCGTTCACAAGAGTATGATCTTCATCTGGGTACTAACCAGGTCGGCAATGCTCCCTGTTTAAAACAAAACGCCTTTAGCATCGATAAGGTTGATCATTCAGACAGGTTGGGCTGTAATGTGTCCTCCCTGCAGCTCGGTGGCAGTAGCTCTGGGAGGGCTGACGCTGTGGCATGCAGTACTCATCAGCAGAGGAGAGACCAGCGTGGAGCGCCACATCAACCGCAAAGAGACCAAGCGGCTGAAGGAGACGGGGAAGGTACACCCAGCAGGGTTCACCAATATGATGTTTGATTGGTTACATTTTTATTACGCAATCGACCAATGTCTATGGGAAGCCCTTAACCTGGATTGATTCCACACAAGTAGGCATGTCTATGTATGTACTATTATCCTGCGTTTCAGTGGAGAGTTTTAGTGTCCCATGATGGTATAAATGCTGTTTCAGAGGCTTTTCTCCCCCCGCCAGGAATAAAGATCTAGAATAAAGATCACTTTTTTATTTTTTTTCATATTTAAAGATACTGAATATAGACACAAAATATCGGCTATCTGAAGCTTCAATCTAAAAATATCAGTACCGATCTTTCAAAAACCCATAGTGGTTGAACCCTAGTTTAAAACAGTTGGTATATTATCCATGATCCTATAATATAGTCTTTGTTTTTGTTGTTGTCAAGTACCCAGTAGTATTTGTAGAAGTCCTCCATGCATTTAACCTGCATGTATGCTGCAGGGAACTCAGAACGCAGTCGAGTCAACCTGCTAGTTACCAGACCCTTTGTAACTTCTTTTCCAAACCTCCTGGTTATGCAGCAAACGTGCAACAGTGATTCAGCTAGCGTGCCGTGAAAAGTCAGACTTGTACAGTGGCTTCATCTGTAGGATGACGGTGCCTCTTTGTCTCCATCAAAGGTGTTCAGGAATCCATACCACCATGGTCGACTGAACAACTGGAAGATACTGTTTGGCGTGGAGAAGACGAGGTGAGCTGAGTTTCCCTGTTTTTCCACAAGTAGTAGTCGTACCTGGAAGTGTCTTAACTGGACTAAATGATTTTTACCCAAACCATAAATTAATACATCATGTCTTTGGGCATTTTCACACCTCGTGCATTGAGAGCAGTAATTTCCCCCTCAGTAAGTTTGTTTTGCCATAATAAAACACGGTAATCACACTTACAGACCAAACTTGTTTCTTGAGAGCCTGTTGAGAGGGAGGTCTTGGTACGTTTCCAAACCAGCCCTGGAGTTAAATTATGGTTTGCATGAAGTTTTGCCTTGTGAAACGTAACCAAACCAATGCAGAAATAAAATAAAGTAGCAACTGATTCGGACAAAGGCAAACAGACTAAAGGTTTGAAATGCCCTTTGATATTTCACGTCAGGTTAACAGTATCTGTTCTTCTGTTCCTCAGTCACTGGTGGACGAGGGTCCTCCTGCCCTCCAGCCATCCTCCCGACGGGGACGGCATTGTCTGGGACTGCAGCTTCACCAGGAGAGACCCCATGGCCATCTGACCCTTGAACCCTTGACCCAAACTGATCAAAAGACTTCTACCACTCTTGTACCGTGGGTTCACACTGCTTGGTTGATGGGTCGCGGTGTGAGAGGCTCCAGTTCATCAATGTAATGGTCTGCACCGACAACTTTGACCAAGAAAAAGAAGCTGTGGAGTCCCAGTCATGTATTTTTCGCTGCTTTGATATTGCATTTAAAAATGTCATCAATCGTTTTGATGAGTTAACATAGCCAGCTAGCAAGCGCTAACTAAGTAGCAGAAAAAACTCACTAAAAACTATTTCAGTTTACCAACGATGGATCAACCGTTCTCCAAGCATTGTTTGAGACCTTTATTCCTTAATATCCTTTTCAAATAAAAGTTGTAGACAACTGGGAAGCTTTGAATGGCCGGAATCAACTGCTCATCCATGTTGCACTTGCTAGGGTGAAGTTTTGGTCACAAAACAAAATGACTTTGATAGGGAACCAAGGAAGTGCATAAATCGGATTGGCTGTTGATGACCGATGACCAAGTTTTCAGCCAACAAGCTTGTTGACCGTCCACACATCGCTCAGCTCTGTAGGAAATAAATCTTCCGATTCCGTCTTCCGGTGACTTGTTGATTGTGTTGCTTCGCACTGTTAAGGTCCAAAGACCCACATGAAAATAACTACTGGCCACTCCTGTAGCTCCTCCCCCATCCTCTGCAGGCCCCCCTTCATACTGTCAAGGAGGAGGTCATCATCAAAATGATCATCCCAGTCTGCCCATATGTTCCTCTTGTCATCAGTAGACCTTGTAGGTCTCCACCAGCCTGTCGCCCTCCTCCCAACGACTGCAGTGTTAACTGATTTCGCTGCATATCGGTTGCTGCTGGCCAGTATCTCCTCACACTGGTGCCCAACCCCCCTTCACTTTTACTGAAGGGAAGGATTTTCCTCACTGTTTCGTCGTGGGACTGGAGATCTCGCACCATAACCCTACAGCCCCTAAGATGGAAGGACAGGGTGGCAGGGTGAAGCGATAGTAGGTGATAGGTAACTACATAATGCCCCATTGAGATCCTTCATCCCAAGAAGACCACATCCTGTGAGTTCCCTTATCACTCTGGATCTGGATCATCTTAAAGGTGCAAATTTTGAAGACTTCAAAACCCAGAAGTTGTGTAATGTGATGTCAGTAAAGTGAGAACCCCTCACACCTAAATGTGGTGTTCTTGGTGTCTGAGGGGTGGGAGGTGGTGAAGAGGTTCAGCAGCTTCCTCTGGACGGAGCGTTCGATGGCTGCTGTTTAGGGGATTTCATCACTTCCTGTGGGCGGAGAAGATTTCCCATCAATGACCAGACAACACCAGAGTTTTGGTGAATCTACAGCGTCTCCATTAGTGGGGATGGGATGCTCTCTGCTGCAGCCAATAAGACGGCTGCATTTTTACATAACAATCTTGCCTAGTGCAGCTTTAATCAGGGTTCCCAGTCATGGAGAACCTGGAAAGGTCATGTAATTCAAAAATATTTTACAGTTGGAAAATGGAACACGTGCTTATAGTTTTGGAAAAGTCATGGAAATGTGTTGCTAATATTTTTCCCAACCAGTTAAATGTTGACTGTCTCAGGTTGGCTGCTTGTTGATCCACTTCCCGATCTGGGCAGGTTGTGAAATGATTTATGGAATCTGAAATATTTTACTTTTTTGTGATAAATGTTTTGTTATTTTTGTGTATTTGTGAAATAATTATCAGAAAAAAGCGCAGAGGCAGAAAATATTTAAGTAAAACCATCACTTGTGGTCAAAGTTCAACGTTCTGGACAAGGAGTCGAAGTGGTTTTGGATGACCTGTGGGGTGAGAAGGTTGAGAACCGCTGGTCCTAACTGATGTTCTGGTGCCAAAGAAGAGCTGACAACCAAGAGAGATAACCAACTGTAGGGATCCTGAATCCACCATTGATCTATAAAACTGACGTCATTACCCGTTTGGCTTTGATTCACTGGCAATGCACATCGCTGTCAGATTTCCAGCTTTACTGTTTGTTTCATTTTCTGAACCCAGAAGAGCATGTAGTACTTCAATTGAAGTTAATGACATGTCAAGATAACAGCGGTGTGACTTGATTCCTTTGCTTGACCTTGCTAGTGTGGTCAAGAAAAACAATTCCAAAACTTTTTGTACCTATTTTGGGGTCTAAATGACAAATATGTACAAATAGGGCCCAGGTTTAAAAATACCAGAATTCCCCTTTAAGTCAACACAGCCCGTTTTAGTGATGCTGAACACATTTCATTGAGTTCCTTTGTTAGACACTGATGTGCCTTGTTGAGCTGCTCAGCCTTTAAGACGACCTGGTTTTCATCAGTGGGATTGAAGGCATTGTTGTACTGAAACACAATTATGTTTCCTTATCAATTTTTCTGTCACCCATAATGTTCACATCAATGTGGTGGATGAACTCGACCCCTAGTTGCCATACAGACAGATGACTGACAGCTGTGATCTCATTTTTAACCTAATGGGAAGCTGAGCTCCAGTTTGATTTTGCATTTTTTGATAAAACTTTGATAACTCTGATTTGTCTCGTTTTCATTTGTTCAGAATCTTAATCGCTGCAGAATCAAACTCAAAACGCTTCTCCATTCGCTCCAGTACAATTACAAAAAGTTTTAATGACATTTTAAGTTAGACATTTTAAATATTGTCCAGATATCCTTGGCATAAGTCGATGTGAGGTTCAAAGTTAGCGGACAATGAAATGAAGTTTGTTCAATCTTTCTTCAAATACTGAGTGAACAAGGCAGAGGGTCACCGTGTCACAGCTTCACACTTCAATAACATCCTCAATATAGTTTCTCACTTATGTAAAATTTAACTTAAAATGAGTCAGTGGAAACACCTTCAAAACAAACCTTTCATCTATAACAACCTATGGATGCAATAAACACTGAAGCGTGTGATTGGTGGTCACTGTGTGCTGACTGGAGTTCAGTTGGCACATTATCAATACTTTCCCTGATCTCACTTGACAGCCCCGCCCAGCCGGTGCACCTGAGCAACATAAAGGCATAAACTGTTCTCAGGCCATCTCGCTACGTTACACATTCATAGATCAAAAGACATAAGGCCCTCAGTGCTGTGCCTGGGTCAGTGCTGCTCGCAGAGATTTGGTTTGGCTGTAGGTCCATGTCATCATAAGCAGTGACGTCAAGATCTTGCAGATCGCTTAGATTCTCAAAATGGTCACAAAGATGGAAGAGAGAAAAAAAAAAGATACTGGTGCAACCACTTTTGGCTTTCACTCACTGAACACCAGTTAGTGGCCAACAGTGTGAGCCTTGCAGCGTCTTTTCCATCGAATGATATGTACCGTTTCCTCTTCCTGTCTTTGAGATCGAAGTCATGTCAGAAGTGCACATCTATATTTGGGAGTTAATGTCACCTTATCCGCGAACACACACACCTTGGAGAACAGGACTTAAACCTGCACTATGCAACTTTATGTAATGTACTCATTGGCGCCCCCCAGTGGCAGCGAGAGGAAAGTGTTCGTCACTGGTTCGTCACTTCCTGCGCTCGGGTGAATGGAGCGAAGGGGGAGGGGCCAGTCTTCTCTGTCACAGCTCAGTTTCTGAACTAGACTGATAAGGCGCTTGGATTTGACAGACTGATGCTGCGTTCCAGTCAAGGTCAGAAATTCAGTTTGCAGGGCGTTATTCCAACTTTCATGTGATCCAGCTTGGCTCAAATTTTTAAAGAAGAATGAAGAATGCTAGTACTTGGTAAGTAGTTAGTGTTTACAGTGTTGACGTGATGTCAGAGAACTGAGTTGAGAAATGCAGACTTGGGGGGACGTTCCATTGTATTTCTACTCTTAGGAAGCCGAAAATTTCTGACGTCTCTGGAACGCAGCACGAGTCCAACTAGTTAAGAGTCCTGTCCTATCAACAAACAGCATTTACTTCCAATTGATTCAGAGTGCTCATTTCCCCCTCGAATGGCGTCTGTTGGTGGTAGAACATGAAGAAAAAAGTATTAAAAGTTCATTTTTTTGACATGTGCTGCTTGGTGGATTGGCGGCATGAAGGAGGGGCGGACCAGAATGCATCAGAAAGTGTCAAGTCTTGTTCTACGAGGTATGTACGTCTGAGCAGTGAAACATTAAACTGCTAAACATCTGAACAACATACAAAGACAGAAAGAGAACAGGCACATATCATCTAACCCAGAACCTGACTCCATCACCATCTAATGCTCTCTTGGTTCCTCAGCCGCCCAGTCAGTCAACATCCTCTCAGTTGTGCGTTCGGTGAAATAGAAGCAGACAAACAAACAAATCTAAGTAAAAACTAGCGGAAAACGGGAGGATGGAGGGATTTCATTTGGAAGGATGACTGCTGGAAAACCCAGAGGGGAGTTTGTCCCAGAACTGGACTCCAGAACCTGGATCCTGGACTCCTTGTCCTGGGGTTTGTCCCACCTGTCTTCTTCCAAGATGAAGCGGGGGAATCACTTCCCGCCTGCACTTCCTAAGAGGAACCTGCAACAATAACAACATACCTTAGTACAGGATGCTGGTACCCTGGTACCTTCCAAAGTCCACATGCCAATTTCACTATTATTTTTAATAGAATAGGACCTCCAAATCAAAGGGGATTCCTTGACAAATGTTGACAGCCCACAGTCAAAACTGACCTACGTTTGACTGAGAACAAACATCTGAAAGTATACCATCTAAACTCAAGGCCTTAAAAGGTTTTGAAAACCACTAATAAAGCATCTTAAGCCTTCAGTTCAGTTTCAGTAGTTTTAAAAAGGCTTTCATGGTTTCCGTTGAAAAATCATACAGACTTACAGGTTTTGACAGGTCTACAGTGACATTAAAAGGTCTTAAAAAGTCTTAAATCCAACAATAAAATGTGCAGACACCCTGGAGCAGGAGCACATCATGTTTGTGAGATATAACCAGAAGTCATTTGGGAGCTTCCTGCCCCTAACGTTCTGATATATTGACCTATTTATCTCTTGTTTATATTGTTTGTCGCAATTCTGATATTTCCGTCAGCACCTGAAGGCAGCATAATAGCTAGAATACCAGCTATATGGCCACATTAGACCTTAACATGTTGCAGTGTTCGTTCTGGTGCCACCAAATAAACGAGTCAGTTAGCAAGTGTCCCAACTGTCCTCACCATTCTGCTCGTGCCTTGGCAGCTTCGTTCCTCACCATCCTCTTCTTGTCGTCCAGAGTCTTCCTCAGACCTCGCAGCACTCTGGTCCGGAACGGCAAGACCTGGAGCACATTGAAGTTATGAAGTTATGGCGGTGGTGATGGAGGACAAATATGACAGCTGTCCTGGTGTCAGGGGTGCAAACCGGTGATGGCCCAAAAAGGTGACAACACGAAGAAAATGATCAATGCGCGGCGCCCAGGCCCCTTCATATATATATATCATATATATAACATATTTATGTTTTGAAATATGTTAAACTAGACCAGACGCTGAAACTATCGCTGCAGAGCGCGAGTCGGCCATTTGATCTATTTTGAGGTAAAAACGTCAAATTTCGTCGAAAGGTGACAAGTCTGCACCCCTGTGGTGACGTCAGTAAACTAAATGTGTTCTTAGTCTGTGGTGGTGAAGAGGTTCAGCATCGTCGGTGACTCGTCACTTCGTCTTCGTCACTTCCTGTGTGCCGATAGAATTTCCTGCCATACCGACACCAGGATAATAACCATACTGCTAAGTTGGGCTAAAAGGGCAAAGCTACACGAGTTCAGCTTTAAACCAAGACACGTGAACAGGGCTTATACACTCTAACATTTAGAGGTTCATCAAGGGTTCTCCGAGGATCCAATACCCTAAAAGGGCTCCTTGAAGACGGTCCCTTGTCCCTGTATTTTACTAGTGTAGGTCATCCTCATGTCCCCTGCTACTGAGACCGTAGTGACCGACAGTAGCTGTTGGTTGAGGTTGAGCTTTACCTCGTGTTCGGGGAGAAGGGACAGGGCCTCGATACAGCGCAACGAGGCAATTCGTACTTTCTGCAAGAGAAAGAGACAAAAAAAATATTGATGGAGTTGAAGCATAGATACAAATGGTAGTTTCAGCCAAGCAACCCGATTGGTCAAAATGCTCCCGCTGTGCTGATACACCGAGCCACACTGGGACCAGGTCAGCTAAACTCTCTTATAAACACACTTTTTAAAACTCGCTTTTACTTTCCACTCATTGTGGAAACGTTTTTGATCGATCCTTCTGTGCTACAATGTTTATTTTTGTTTCATCTCTTCATCCATATCTCGTTTTTTTACTCCTGTGAACTCTAGTGCTACATAATAAGTAATTATTATTATGAAATGTACACGTGTTGGAAACCGTTGTCTAAAAGCCTCAATACACTTGAGGATATTTCTGCTTCGATTACTTCAATGCTGCTGTTGTACCCCATTAATGCCCTTTTAATGCCATCATACCACACTAACCATGTCTGAACTGGAGGTGACGGCCAGCAGCCTGCTGATCAGAGCCTCTAGCTGCTGTATGAGCACTGACGGAGGGTCCAGCAGGACTGGCTGAAGGCAGGACAGGGTGGACAGCTGCACCCCCTGGTCCGGACACGACAAGGCCTCCAGCAGTAGCGACAGGAGCTGGACAAAGGAAAAAGGCCCGTTAGCGTCAGGCTATTCCAAGACAACAAACAAATACCAACATCATCACCTCTTTCTTGCCTCATTTCTGAGCTTCGCTTGGTAAACGATAAAATGATCTGCTTATTCTCGTTACACCATGATCGGAAGACGCTACCACCACCAAACATTGGGCATCTTTGTTATGCCAGGGAGGAGGAGTCAACTGCATTTCAATCTTTCATTTTGTTGTCACTGCAACGGGGCTTATGGGAAATGTAGTCTTAAAGTGGAGAAACACCGACAATACCACTGGTGTGAGATAGAGGCTACCGATCGTCTCCACCATGCTCTCATGTCAGGAGTTATACAAGAGATATATTGATGTGAACGCCTGTAGCAGCTTTAACAGCTCCACCAATCAGAAGGAGGTTCCTCATTCAACCCAGTCATTCTGTCTCTCGACTCACCGCCGGTAGCTCAGTGAGCTGCACCTGTTTGGGCAGCTGACTGACTATGTTGGACAAAGCCTTGAGGTAGTTGGCCTTCTTCTCTGGAGGGGACAGAGAAAACAATAAAACACAGAACGAAATGAAGCAAACGCCATTCTGACCAATAAGAGCAATGCTGGACAAGACCAATCGATCCCAGGACAGGATCTGTTGGCCCTGTACCTTGTGGTGCCGAGTTGAAGCCCTGGACCAGCTTGGCTGAATTCTCGGTGAAGAAGCGCTGGCGGTACATGATGCGCACGTTGGCATGGCAACCGCGGTTCAGGACGTCGGCAGAGTCGCTCAGCAGCAGCAAGAAGCCGTCCGCCACCATCGAACCCAGATCAGCGTCTTGGAGCAGGGAGAAGAGCTAACGCAACACACAGAGAGTCGAGACGTTCAGGGACCTGGGAAAAAACAAGCAACTAACCAACACCAACTGTGTTTGGTAAAGCTAATAACCCTGTTCTGTATTAACGGTGGACATTTTCAATACTTTTTAAGGACCAGCAGTAAGTGTGTGTGTGTGTGTGTGTGGGTGTGTTCACTGTCTTTACCTTGTCAGTCAGTGCTGTGGACAGAGGGTGGTATCTGAGAAGCAGAGCCTTGGCAACCTGGAGACAAGAGCAGCTTGGTATGAACTACAGACAACAGACCACTGACTCCATCACAACTGACCACAGACCAGTCGAAGAGCTTCATGCTCCTGTGTGATCACGGCCTAAAGTCCTATTACCAGAGGAAATGTGACTGGCAGCTCGATGTCATTTTCCAGACATCAATGTCTTGACTGGATTTGAGGGTTTTGGTGTTCAAAATGATCATCCTCACCGCAGCGTCACTGTAGATCTGAACTGTGTGAACACTGTGAATCAAAGACCCTTACCCAGAGCAGGAGGGTGAAGGCCTGCATCCGTACGGGAGAGGACGGGGAATCCAACTCACAACACACTCTCTTCATGATCCTCTGTATCAGGACGTCCAGAGAATCACCTGAAGAAGAAACCAAACAACACAGCTTCTTCAGGTTAACTGAAATAGTCTCCTCTAATACGCCCAGCTCTCTTCTGGAACAAACCTCAGACAGTCTCAAGCTGCTACCAGAGACTCAGGGGGTCGTCTACCACCGTCACAGGAAGTCACAGGAAATCGTACACGTAGAATAAAACCATTTCCTTGGTGATGGTCTCATACTTCAGATATTCCACGATGCTATCAACATTAACTGATATATATCGAGGGACATATTCTACATGCAGCAGCTTCTGCAGGTTAGTGATATGGTTGTCGATCAATGACTCAGATGACTTCACTCAAGACCGTCCACCTACTGGCATTTTCAACTGCTCAGCGTTGGAGGGCGGGGCTTTGAGCAAGCGGCCGGCGTCGCAAATCATTTGGTTCTCAAACCAAAATAGCAAATGACAAAGCAGCATCATGACTCAGTACTGAGCATGGTGACAGATCCCCTCGTCACTGGACGTCCTACTGGTCCCACAGATTACCTTCGTAACTGAACTGACCTGGCGGTCTCTTGTTGACCAGGCCGGCGTAGCACTTGGCAGCGTAGGTGAACGTCAGCGGGTTGCTGCAGGTACAACTCAGCTCCTCCAGCTCTGACAGCAGTCGGTCTATCTGGGGCACCTCCACCTTGACAGCACACAAAACACTAATCAAACACTTTGATTTGATGTCTCCCTCCTCTTCTAACTCTGGAGTAAAAAAACACTTCTCCGTCATACCCGATCATTCTCGGGTCACAGGGATATTTTGTTACAGCTGTGGGGACGCTGTGGCTCGGACCCGACACACCTTAGTGTTGGGTGCTTGTAAAGTTGGTGATTTAGGAAGTCAAGCTTTAGTTTTTTAAGTGTTCGATAAGAGTGTTGACTAAATGCCTCAACCAGGTGTCCGAACTCCTCCCACTGCAACTAAGGTCACAGCCGAGTGCATGTTCTCTGTATGCTGCATGCGTGCGGACCTGTCGACTCAGTAGCTGAGACTTTAACGTTTCTGTATTTTATCTCCATGTGTCGTGTTTTGTCTTCCTTGCGGCATCGTCTCCCCGTCAGGGACGATGATGTACTGCAGTTGATGAAGCTGAGACTCACGCTGCAGGGTAACGAACACACGCAGCCCACGAGCAGCCCGACCATCTGCGACTGGCTCCAGGGCGCCCCCTGCTGCTTCTGGGGAGAGATGAAACATCAACAGACCTTTAAAGTCCGAATGAAGAATGACTTTTTCACCCGTTAGCCATTTCTCCATATAAAGAAACAAAACATTTTTTGTTGTATTTTTATATCAAAATCCCACATGCCGGATATTCTTAGTTACTTCATGTTGTACCAGTAGGGGTACATAATAATACCATCACAGATTTTTCGCCTCCTATCATAACAAACCTGCAGCTTCACAACTTTCAAGGTATCACCAGTGGCAACATGGTGCAGCGGTGCATAAAAACCCTGTCTGCCTTTCCTAAGACGCCGCGGTGATGGAGGAGCTGGAGGAGGCCTCTGAGTCACTTCCCATGTTCGTTACAATCCAACCGTCCTCGTTAAGCCCCACCCCCCAACATCCTGTTTCAACTGAAAATACTTTGAATTACGGAAGCAAGACACCATCAAAATCGTCGCCTCCCCTCAGCACTTCCTCTCCATCACAAACAGACAGGAGGGAAAGCTGACAAGGACAAAAAGCAACCGAGGCACGGCAGGGAAGCTTCTGGGGAGATCTGATCCCAGGTCTGCTTTGAGGCGATTCCGTGTTTTGCTCAAGGACACTTCAGCAGGCCGGATGCTTGCAGACACTGAGGTTTGAACCCAGGTCTCCTTACTCACTACACCACCCTGCTGCACAACCTGACACACACACACACACACACCTGGATGCGTTGAGGGAAGGAGTTGTCAGGCAGGAAGGAGACGTCACCATCCAGGAAGAGAGAAACAGCCCTGGACGCCGTCTGGCCTGTGAATCTGACGACGAGAGGAAACCATATAAACCTTCGAACCAAAAGAAGAACTCTTCCAGGAGACCAGGATAATAAACAGATATCACACTGACATGGGCTGAAGTCTGGAACAGGAAGTGCTTAAGACGAGGACCATGGTGGACAGGACCGCCTTGTCCTCCAGAGGACTACGACCGCCAGAAGACGTCTCACCTGCAGACGGGAACAGGAACAAACAGCTCCACTAAATGATCCCATTTGTTAGAAATGTAGTTCGAGGAGAGAGCGGTGGTTCAACAACTACCGCTGCGGTTCCCTTGGGCAAGGCGCTTGACGCCCAGCGGTGCCAGTGGGTCAACAGTACTGTACTGGTGCACTCAGGCAGCTCAGCCTTGGATCCATTAAAGTCCCAATAAGTACGGTTTTACATGATCATATCCCATAATCCCCCGTGGAACATAAACCATGAAGCTGGTGATATCTGACCTCCTCTCTAGATGGTTTGACTGCTCTCTAGTGATGTGACTTCAATGAGCCACCAGTTCTATCGATGCTGTAATCCCGACTGGTGTTCGTTAAAGGTTCATAAAAGGTCATAGATTACTTAATAACTCTTTGAAGTAAAAACCACACTGGGACGATGAGACATGACCAGATCGATGGAGGAAGGTTTGTGGTGAACGCCTTGCTCACCCTGCAGAGCCACGGCCAGCAGGCGCGGGATGATGATGTCATGGAAGTAGCGCCCCATCTCCTCGGTGTCCTGCACCTGCTGCGCTATCCTCTGGAGGCTGCGGCAGGCCCACACCACCTCCTCCACCGAGAAACCGCCGATACCTGAGACGGACAGAAAACACCGGGAATCGCCGTCCGTCTTATTTCTTGAGACAATTTCCTGTAGATTTCAACTTGTTTGGTGAATCAACGTAAAAAGGCCCAAACTGGATGCGATAACATCCTTGTTTTCTTTTGTCTTGGAATCATCAAACGCACCAGAAAGCTTTCTGAGAGGGGTTAGTACATGTTGTAATACACCACCATGCCGAACAATTCACCTGCATGTGCTGCACTGAGGACCTCGATGAGGACAGGTGTGCTCTCCTGGATCATGCTAGGTTGGGTGGACACCGCGGCTAGAGTTGACACACAACGCTGACGCAGTACATGATGGGAACGTTCCTTGAAAAGGATGCTGTTGTCTCCCTTGGCCATGGGCTCTGGGCAGGGGAGAGGGGGGGAGGGGAGGGGAGGAGGTTTGTCAGATGTTTTCATCGAGTGAGTCACGGCCACGAGGAACCTCTACGTATCAGATGTCAACCTTTGGTGGTCCTCAACATCAAAACATTTCTATCAAAGCCTTCGGTCTCATGCAGGGGTCGGGACGTTTCTGCTGGATCTCTGTGATTCTTACCGGTAAAGATCTCCGTCTTAAGTTTTGGGACTATTTTAGCGCCGAAGGCTGCTGGATGCAACTCGGCTAGCGCTCCGGCACACTCCACTATGGCAAGACTAGAGGGACAAACAGAGCAAAGACACACAGATGGGTTATGTTTAGCTGCAAATATAAACTCTAAAAACTGATTTAAAAAGTGTAGAAACACAAACTGGGCTGGTGAGACAAAGAAACCCTGAAGGTTAAAGGCTTATAAAGGCTTATAAAGGGTTATAAAGGCAAGTTGGGACAAGAAGTGAACTGAGCAATCAAAAGACATCACATCTCAAAAGAGGAGAGTGGTGCAAGTGGTTCAAAAACAACAATAGAAAAACTGAAACTTTAGTGCAATTTTCTATTTTAAATGCAAAATTGAGTTTTTACGCCTTTTTTCAGTTGATTCTTTATTGTTTTTCGTTTGAAAAAAACACGTTTCAACAGCGTGCCACAGGTTGACTGACATGGGAGAGAACAAAGCTAGGACTGGACTTGCTTCTTATTGGTTGGTGGCACCAACATTTCTATTTCTATTTTTCCAATTGAAATAAATAAATTTGAAACCAAAAAAAATATTTATCTGAAATCTCAATGTTACTTTTATTTTCAGGTCAAAAAGTGAAATTACAGGATGTTTTTCAGATTTTCTATTTGGAATTGTGTGTGTGTGTGTGTGTGTGTGTGTGTGTGTGTGTGTGTGTGTGTGTGTGGATAAAGAAAGAACAGATTGAGTGGTTGAACAGAGGAATCAAACTGATGAAGAGGAAGAGGAGGAGAGGAAGAAGTGCTTGGAGACGCTCTGATACGACCAGGCTAACCTGACGTGGTCATCCTCCTCCTCCAGAATGAGGCCGGTCAGGTGGTCCACCGCCAGCGCCACATCAGACTCCAGCAGCAGACCTGAGAAACACGGTGAAGACGACTTGTCAAGGTACAAGTCAAACTGATCTGAGGTAGCTTCATCCCGGCGTGGAGCAGTAGTGGCCAAACCATTGTTAACCATCTTGGGTGATATATGGACTTGATTGGGGTTTTGTGTCTCATTGCCTCAGTTTGATAGTTTGGTGTGTCACAATCAGGGTGTAGCCCATAATAACCAAATCATTCATTACTACTGAAGGGCCTTCCTCTTAGCACTTGCCTATTTGTCGTCAATTATTTGTCTGAGCTCTTGTTTATTTGATTCTCTTATTTGTCTCATTTGTTTAAGATATAGTAGGTTGCTAACTTATTGCACTCTTACCTTAACACTAGTTATGCTCTTAGTTGCTTGTTTAGGAAGGAAATGCACTTACGATTTCTGGTGACTAGTAGTTTTCTTGCCTACCTATGTTGAATGCACTTATTGAAAGTGCTAAATGACTGTAATGTAATGTAATGTAATGTAATGTAATGTAATCTGTAATGCATTAATGTTCGGACTAGCATTGCCAGTCGCGTTGCATTGCTCCTGATGGGCCAAGGTCCTCACAAACCCCTGGACCGCCCGGACACACTAAAATGGAACAGCAAAACCTTAACGTCGGGCTGCACTTCAGGAGCAACCAGAGGTCCCAATCGTTTCCTTACATTCATCACTGGCTAGATCCCGTACTATACAGGGGGAGTTTCAGCCAATTTGATCGCTCAAAGACACAATCCAACTGGGCTGATCATTTCTGGCTAGCCGTGATTCACCGATTGCAATGCCAACCTTTGTGGTAACCAGGGAACAGGGATGCTGTTTCCTGTTGTTCTCTGACTCTTAGGTGTGTACGCTACTTTTAAAGGAACGCTTTCCAGTCGGTACACGTGAAGCAGAACTGAAAAAAGACCCAATGAAGTTAATAAAATCACTATTCACAGTGTTTGGATTCAAGTCTGTTCACGTTGCTGCATCTCAGTCCAGCGCCTGCTAACTTTGTGGAAGTGTGCATACTACAGCCTACTGCAACCCCGGCATGAGGAGGTGCTTTCCTGTAATCATGGATAATCACCAGTATGGACGACTGGCTGACCAAACACAAGTCTGGAGAATGAAGAGGTTCGTTGGGTCTCACCTTTCTGCTGCCCCAGCGCGGTGAGGACCCGGGTGGCGGTGATCTGCAGATTGCCGTAGGTCTCCGACAAGGCAGAAAACACGATGCTGCACAGGGACTGGCGGTAGGCGGAGAACACACTCTCATCTCCTGGGGGGGGGAAGAGACAGGGTCGGAGGTTAACGTACGCTTCTACTTTATTTAATAGAAGTGTCTTTAGTCCCAATGAGACACTGGGAAGACATTAAGATGCCAGTTCGGTTGCCCAGAGCAGCTGCAACCGAGCTGCCAACCCATCCACCAGCCACTGAACTGCTGAGGAAACCGAGTCGTACAGTATCGCAGGGAGGATCTGTCAGTTTGGACTGCAGACCTCTGACAGGTGAATCGACCCATCAGTAATCACTCCTCATGGCAAAGATGAGATGAGACTGAAGGCCTTTAGCGGTTAATGAGTATTTGACAGAGTTCACATGGAGGGAAAAAGAGAATAAAGAAAGGGGGTGAATGTACTGAGGTATGGAGGAGAGGTTGATGGTCAGCAGAAGAAATAAAAGATTAAACATGAAGAGAAACGGAGGTAAAGTGAGGACAAGCAAGGAAGTCACACTATATACACTATAAAGACTGAGAGTCATGAAAAAGGTAATAGAAGTAACTATGGCGAGCTTTTCATTCCACAGGCGTGATCCGTGTTGTTTCATCTTGGCAGGTTCAACCACAAAACATCCACCAGCGTCTCGGATGCAAAGACACGAGTCAAGAGATGTTAAAAACGGGGCTGAGGCAGCGTTTCACGAGCCGAAGGGCTGAGCGGTTCTGGTCTCCACTCCAGATGGGCTGAAAACCAATGAAGGTGTGAAACAAAAGCAGTCAAATCCGTTCTGCTACGTCAGGAATGAGCTCAACACTCACCGTCCTCTGAAGGCTGGCTGGCTGTGACCGGCGGCAGCAACCTCTGCAGCACCTCTAGTAACATACGCCTATGGTCGCTCTGCACAAAGACACAGTCATATTCACCTCTGTAGTATCAGACTAGTAGATTTGACACCTCGGTTGCCCAAGAGGTGAGGACCTCCAATATGGCCGCCAGAAGGTGCATATCAATGTAAAGGAACAGGTCCACAGCAACGTTTTGACTTTGACTACATAAGCCTCCACATGTCAACCCCCCCCCCGCTTACCTGTGCTCTGAGGTTGTACTGCTCTATGAGGGAGGGAACGATGGCGCTCACTACCATGTGGCTGGCCCTGTAGGAGGCGCTAGAGGTAGCCTGCAGCAGCTTGCCGCTTATTGGCACCAGCTTCAGATCCGGCTCACACAGATGCTGCTGGCAGTCTGGAAAGACATCAAACACAACGTGCGGTATCGGATGTGATGAACAGGGTCGGACATTGGGCCGATACTGGCGGTTACAGTCCACGCCCTCAGGACTCGTTGCTGCTGACTGTCGGTAAAAGGGCGTGTACGTTCCTTACAACGTGAGTTTACACTTGAAGGACTCGACTCACTTCCCGTTTTTAAATCTTAGATGAAGGATTTAGCAGCAGACTCACTGGTGGAAGGCGTCTTTGCTCGATCAGATTGATCAGTTAGTTGGTTTTGTCTGTCAGCCACTTTAACCAGTAGCCAGACGTCATTTGGAGGTGCTGTAATCTAGTTGGTGAGTGAAACTGTGAAAGTGGCTGGAGATGTTTTAGAGTTGAACAGCCTCTGTGAAGGCTATAGATATAACTTCCTATAACTTCCTATATAACTTCCTATATAACTTCCTGCCTTCTGGCGGAGAGACGCTGTGCAAAAACCCACAACCAGAGTGGCATTCAGGTGAACAGGTGACACAGACACACACCCTCCATCACTGATACACTCACTTTCACATCACCTCTATTTCATTCAGGGTCATTTCAATTCAACTTAAATGCCTTTGTGTCCCCATTTTGTTGCGTTTGTCTACAAGTTGAGTGTTGACGTCACTTGGCTTGTGTGCTCACCTCACCGTCTGTTCTTGAGGCTTTCATAAGCTTTCATAAGCTTTCATAAGGAGTTTATTTGTCCCATTTCTACAGTTTGCAAATACACTAAACAAGACAACTACCTTTGAGGACGAGGTCCAAGAAAGTGCTGAGCAAGTCCTCCGAGTCAGAGTTGAGGACCAAGCGAGAGAGACGGGAGCTGAGGGCGTGGAGGGCGGAGAGGCCGGCAGACTCGATCTCCTCGCTGGACGACTGAAACACCTACAGGGGGCAGGAGAGATCAGCTCAGCGGGGGGTCAGATACAGTCAGGATACGATCACACCTAGTTTGTTTTCGTCTGAACCGCAGTGGGAATGTTACCAGAAGAACACATGAAGAAACATCTGGATATCAGTCTCCTTCTACCCATAATGCCTTGTGTTCTGGGGTGGTTTCCTGTAGCTGGTTGGCTCCCGTTCTCTCTCCTAACGAACCACCACAGTTCTCTTCTACCCATAATGCCTTGTGTTCTCTTGTTAGAGGACTGAGACGTTTTCAGGCGTCTCCTCGGTTAATTGGTGAACGGCGTCGTTCTCACCTGGTCAAACAAACTGAACTAAACCGCTGCTGAACATGCTGGGTGTGAACGTACCCTTAAGAGAGTGTATGGGGACGGGAGGGTCAAAACAGCAAGGTGAGGAGTGGAATACCAAAACACAAAGAAATGGACTCAGCAGCCACTTCATTAGGTACTCCTGCTGGTTAACTCAATATATAAAGCACGTTGAAGACATTGTGAAGTGGTTCAGTTTTTTGTTGGACCAAACATCAGAATGGGCAAGATGCTGATGTAACACTATTTGTACTGATCACTCCGACTTTGTTCTCCTAGAAATTGGTCTCAACGTACCTCTCGGCGCAGCGACGTCCACAGGCCTGGCAGGAATTCAGCCAGGTCCTTGTGTTCATACAGCGACACGCCAGCAGCCTGCAGCGGAGACAAGTCAGACGACGACACCAGGTTTTACTCTTCACAACTTTTAGAGGCTCAAAACGATTTGCTGGACCGGTGGGGGGCACTTCAACCATGTGTCGTTCACATTACCCCCCCCCCCCCCCACCAATTCAATTCACAGAAGACAGATGATATATGGACTTCAGCAAGGAGTCGGGACGGAGAAACTTTCTCACCAGAGTTCGTAGCGAGTCCAGCTTGGCGCTCTGAACGTCCGAGTCGAGCTTCTCAACGATCAGAGGCAACAGAAACTGTAGGAGTGAAGCAATAAAGACAACATCAACACACACAAACCTTTTCTCTCCTGAGCCATTTCCTCGCCGAGCACTTCTGCCTTACATTTTAGACTTTTCTTATTCAGGTTCAGTGTCTTGCTCAAGGACACGTGGACACACTTGTGGGGATTGAACCTGTGACGGGGTGATTGCAAGCCTCAGAAAGCCACATTTAACTAATTACTGCTACCTGGAATTGAGTTTAAGACCATTTAAAAACATAAAGCTGACAAAAACAGACTAATCTATAAAGGACAGCAGGAGACATGAGGCAGAGACGATGCGTACGGTAAGAAGAACCCCAATAAGAAAGAATAACTATTTGAGACACTAAAATACTTAAATTAAATTAAATCTAATACACCTTAAATTGATTTTAAAACGTTTCAGACTCTTTAAGGACCCGCTGACACTCTGCTGTGACCTTCCAGTTGTCGGACAGTGTCTCTAACTGGACCATTACACTCGACGTCATCAATCATTCCAGGATCGTGGGATATTTTCTTATATCTGTTTCCAGGTCAGTGTGGCTCAGACTCTCCCACTCCTCACTATTAGATGCTTGTGATGTTGAAGCTTTTTCTACAGACACACATGTCCGCGACTGTGGCGCTGATAGGTAAACCCAAATCCATAACGTCCTTCAGTCATACACAGAGTAACGCTTGGCGTGTCAGTGTGAAGCTGTAGAGTACCTCAGCAAAGCGTGGGGTTCCAGTGAGCACGGCCCTCAGCATCAGGATCAGTTCCTCCTTGGTGATGCCATGGGGGTCATTGGGAGGCTGGGGGGGGGGGGGGGGGGGGGTAATGGTATGTTGAAACATAAAACACACCTACATGGTCCAAACATATAACACATCAAAAACACATTTATTTGTACAGCCCTTAATCACGGCTACAGTCTCACAGGGCTTCACAGCGCCCCAAGGGTGAAAACAGTGGTACATGACCCCCCCCAGCCTTGGACCCTCACGGAGGACAAGGTCCCAATAAACCAAACCCAGAAGAAGCTCTATTACTGAACTAAAACACAGAAACACAACAATACGGGTCTTTGTGTTCTTTCTTTGTTCTGTGCCGAGCTGAAACGCGACACCACCACACCAGTATCTGCTCAGCATCAACGCCTGGGCACAGGAACTGCCAGCGCCGTGCAACTCGACACACAACTCGACACCCAAGACGGCGCAGCAGCATGACAGCTGTTTGTCATGCTAGGTAAGCTAAGCTAGCTCACTGTTATTATGCAGCCAGGTAATGCCAGCTACTGCTGTCTGATTAAGGGCCGTGGCTGCATCCAAGCGGTAGTTAAGGAAAGTGTTGTTTTCCCTGCAGATCAAAGTGAGAAGCAGCTGCCTTGGGTTTCCTCCCCCCGAAGAAACACCTCACAGGTGAACTGCAGTAGTTTGACTAAATCGAGTAATACTCATGAGGTCGTATTATCTGGGCTCTGGACTAAGTCTGTAACATGCTCAAATGTAGTTTGGTTATATTAACTTATTGCAGTGGAAATTAAAGACAAGTCAACCTTGAAAACGTCTCCCGACAATTTGAAGGTCAATACCCAGAAATCAGTGATCGCTTTATACCAAAGATACTAAAGGCAAGAGAGGGGAGAAGATCTAACGTTGATTTGTCTGGACAGAGCGCTTATTGATCTTTAGGAGACAGTTTGGATTTCACTCTTTAATTTGATTTGTCACTTCCTGTGTGGAAAAGTGGCCATACAGACACGATTGATTGTGGGTAAATATGGTGAATAGTGCCTAAAAAATACTGATGTCAACTTGTCTAACACGCAAAAGCCTGTGAGGCATGTAAAGAGGTCTTTATTGTGAGCTGAGGACATGTTGCAGTCATCGTGTCTCACAGACAAACAAAACCACTTCCTGTACAGCATCGCATCGGCAGGAAGGCGGCGGCGCTGCGATCGTTTGCTGCAGACGGTCGACCAGCGCTAACACCGCTGTGATCTCCATGACGTGGGTAGATGTGCATGAGCAGACACAGGGACAGTCGCTAGACAGTTATTGTTTCCTGCAGAAGTCGTCTGAGGTCACAGGAAGTCTGCGATGACATTTCTGTCGGCTACGCTCTCTGGTTTCAGCAGCTGAGTAAACAGGGACTTACAGGGCTGAAGTCGATGGGGAAGTAGCAGGACGTCACTTCGAACAGCTCCTCTGTGAATTTACCTGGGGCAGCAGACACACAGGAAATGAATACCCGACAAAACAGATTCATGCCCTGATGAAAATGTGACTTCCCCAATTGGATGACAGGCAGAAAGACTGTGTGCTCTCACCCAGGTCATAACCTCTGTGGATGATGTTACTGGCAATCTGGAAGGACAACAGGAGGTTGCGAGGATCCCTCTCTCCGTCCATGGATTGGACAAAACCGAACACAAAGTCCGCCCCCAAACCCTTCAGCTCTGTGGAGGAATTAAAACAGGGAGGAACACGTCTGAGTCGGGTCAACAAACGCAAACCCGTCACATAACGTTCGGAGAGTGGGCGACGCCACCGCGCCGGAGAAGAGACGACCAGAGGAGAGGATGTAACGCTACAACCTCTTCCTCCGTAACAACGCCAGGAACACGTCTAACTTCTGTGTTCTGTTGGGGCGTTTGAACTCAAAGAGGGAGAAAGGGGTGGCGGCCTGTCCCTCGTAACCGCCGGTAACCACTCTCCCATGTCAGGCCTCCACTGACATCCTGTACGTCAAAACAGGCAACATCACCGTTCAACCAGGCAGAGGTGAACACAACGTATGAAATGTATTAAAGGAGCAATAAGTACGATTGTGGACATAACTGGTGGGGTTGATCAATACAATGACTCAGTGATTATTGATTGGAACAAACCCGGTACTTAGCTCGGTGATATTTTACTTCTTCACTAGACGTCTCTGCTCGTTAGCTAGCTGACGGCTCGCTAGTGTGAAAATGTGACTTACGTGTTTTTGTCAATTACAGGCCACCATCACTCAAGGGGGCGGGGGCTTTAACAGAGACCATATCATGGCAATTCCTACTGGTTGTTAGAGGTCGATAAAGGTCATGTGTTCTTAGTGTTTTTATGATGTGAACCTCAACACATAAAGCTCCCACTAGGTTCATGGTGTAGTTTTCAGTATAGGTGGCACTAGCGGGAATCAAACCCCTAACCCTGGCAGTGTTAGAGCCTCGCTCCACCCGCGTTACTAGGGACCAGATTCACCCCCGCCCCCCATCCCCTCTTCCTCCTACCTGCCTCTCTGGACTCCATCAGGTTGATGAGCATGTTGTAGACGCAGCCTCTGTCTGCCTGCATCAGAGACTGGGGGATACAGACAGACCCAGATGACATGGTTACCCACAATGCAGTTTGTCACAACACAAACACACTCAAGCCCTCTCGGGACAGCAGTAGTATTACCAGGCATTTTATTGCTGCTCATTTTCCACACCACAGGAATTGTATCCCATCCGGAGTGAACATGTCAGTGATTTTCCACGTCTTCCCCCGGTGAAAAATTCTGGCTGAAATTACCGTGTGCATTTTTAGTTAACTAGTTATTTTAGATTGTGTTCGAATCGACGTCTGCGTTTATAAGCCATGCAGCCAGTGGTGGTAGAACAACTGCTCAGATTCGTTACTGATTACTTTGATGATCCCTGTGGGGAATCAGGTTGTTGCAGCTGCAGAAGTAAAACGACTGGAATCAAACAAACAAATAGAATAGAAAAGAAGCAATAAAAAAGGAGCTGCAGTCTTTAAGTTGCTCGCTCGCTCCTGTTTAGGAGAATTGTATTTGAACTTCGTCTCTTCCTGTGTGGAGATTTCCCATCAGTGACCACACCAACACCAGAGTTTAGTTTCCACAAATAGGGAGAACCCACGGGGCATCGATTAGAGGGGATGGACGCTGTTCTCTGTTGCAGCTCCACGTCATGATTTCAGAACCAAATTTATTGGCCAAGTACATTCGCACATACAAGGAAACAGATCAGGTAAAGGAACTCAAACAGTCAAACGATATATACATATCTACAATGAAAGTGTGTGTGTGTGTCGGGGGTGTTGTGTGTCTGCAGGGGGTGGGGGGGGTCAGGGGTTTGTTTGTGAGCTCCACTGCCATTCTGTTCAAGTAACTGGGAGGTTTTGATCTTGACAGACCGAAGCCTCCTGCCAGAGGGGAGATAAGGCCGATAAGGCGGCTGCACTTGTACATAACACCGGCCTAGTACAGCTTTAGTCTCTTCACTACTACAGGAGGCTGCAGTCTCTAGTCTCACCTGTACTTGGACATCCTGGAACAGGGACCTCAGCATGGACACCGCAGAACCAGGAGGCAACACCAGACTTTTTGTCTGGAAGAAGGGACAAATTCCCAGACACAAACCCACAACGTTTATATTGATCACTGCAGTCACACTTGGACTTCAAACGTGCAAAGTTTGAACTAAGGCACAAACTTTCAATCAGCAGACGTTATGCCGCTTCCTGTTCTCTGCAGGAAGGTTTAGATTATTTTTTTTTGCAAATGGAAAAAAATCCAAATGTGCTCGACACTCACCAGTGCCATCAGCCCTTGTAAGACATAGGGTGTAATGACATAGTTGTCCTTCAGCCTGTTTTCATAGAAGGCCAAGAGGACTTCCACTGTGGAGAAAAGAAGGAGAGATGCTGCTAATATCACTTTCTATAGGATTAGGTCATGTCATGTGATGAGCTATTGCTGATGCACATATAACTGGCCAATCGTAGACGACGTGACGTCACGTTGAGATATTTCCAGTTTGATATCAGAAAATGTTTCATGGATCTAAACCATCAACGGTAACCGTCAGGTTTTGGTGTCAGCCAATCAGAATCAAAGAGCAAGGGCTTCTTTCTAGACCGACGACCAACAATCATACAGGAGAAATCCATCGGAGACAAACAACAACAAATACAACAGAAAACTGCAGCCGCCACGTTGCAGAATAGAAAGAACACAAGACAATCTAATAAAACGGGAGAGGCCTACCTTCTCTCTCTGAAAGATCTCCATAGCACTCCTGTAACACCTGAGACAGCAGCTGGACTCCTCTAGCTCGTGTGTGGGGCTGAGAGCTGGTCAGACTCAGGCTACAACAGAGAAGACAAGGTGGACAGGTTTGCTCAAGGGCACTTTGATGGCAGTTACTTAGGGAGAGGAGGGTGTTACTCATCCACTATCGCTTCACAGACCTCTGAGGCAGTCTGGGGAGTCAAACCAGCAACCACGCAGTCACAAGCCTGCCTCTCTGACCTCTGACCTCCCACCAACAATGACGTTACAGCCTGCTGATGCAGTTTTTTTAAATTCTTAGTGTTGATGGTGTGAACAGGCTGACACCTTACCCCAATGCTTCCACCAGCTGCAGGACTGTAAACTGTCCGTCTTTGACACCTGGAAAGAAAGGCACCTTTACTCACTGTAGCCAAGCATAGAAAGGGTCATCCCCAGGCCTGCACAGGAATAGTCATCTTCGTTAACCTGTAGCACCGCTGGGGTCATGGTGCAGAGTTCACTGACAGGAGCATGCTTTCATAAGCGCGCAAAAACAGCAAGATGGCTCAGGCAGCTAGCAAGCAGCATGCGGTCAAACTACACTACAAAACCATCAAAAAACACAATATACTCGTTTGACAGTAGTGTGTAGTTCAAGAAATATATTCGGTGTGTTGATGCGGTGATAATAAGAGCAGGCCAGCGATAAAAGTCTTTGCGTAACATGCGGTTAACAGTAACGTTACACAGGATGTTGTGGTGCTAACTGAGCTAGCTTACACTCGGCGCCGGGCATCGTTAAAGCAGCGACACACCGACGGTTATTTTCAAATCAAAGTCCCGGGGAAAGGTGTCTGGGAAACACCGAGAAGGCTGTTACCTGTCACTGTGTCTTTGGCCTTGCTGTCTTGCAGCCCCGAAACAAATTCTTCCACCAGTGACATCAGCAAGGCATTATCCGCAGCCATCATGCCTCGGTTGCTCCGAGTGAGCACGCATGCGTGGAAAGTTTGGGACGAAACGCGTAGTCCTCAAAATAAAGTACTTTATTACAATATTACATTTTGATACATATACATTAAAAAGATAATATAATTTGATTTGATGCACGTTGCGTGAATTTCAAACTTAAATATAACATATCAAATATATTTCAATGAAAAATGTAACTAGTTCGTTTCTTGTGCTGCCCTCATGTACCGTCAGAAAAATGAATATTTCGACGGAATATACAAATAGGTGTATTCTAGGGGGAAATACAAAACAATATAAGTATTACATATGAAAAGGTGAAGAAAATGTATTGTTTTAATAGCGTTGCTATTAATGGAAGACAAAACGGTGTATTTAAACGGTGTATATTGCTTGGCTTAATTTCGATTCATAATTTGGCTCAAAACAAAGAGGTTTGTGATTTTGTGACATTTATGAATATGATATGTTGCTAATAAGATACCATGATTAATAAAAGTGTATGGGTGGAAAGAAGGGGATCCATATCTACTACATCAGTTGCACGTGTCTGATGTGCATTTTCTCCTCTTCAGGCTGCCACTGCAGTAGAAATGTTTTTGTACATTTGTAACATCCACAAAAAACGATTTTTGTCACAAAGTTGTTATTATTTCTGACCAAAAGAACTTGAATGGGCGGCTTTCAGATCCTGAATTAGGATCTTACGAGGTGACCATGAAGGCATCAATGACTATCAACATATGCATGACAAAATGCAACGTCATATTTCATTATATTTTTATTGTATTTAATTTCCTGATAGTTCGCTTATGGTGGGTTATTGCTGACTCTCCAAGGAAACGTTATTATTTTTTTAAATCAGTTGCTTTTCGTCGTGACGTAAGAGAACTCGACACCTGCCTAGTCTGAGCACGCGCAGGCGTGAAAAGTTGTCGGTTTGCTAGCGTTAGCTCCGCCGCTAGCCACCTTTCAACGGCAGAGAGGGAAGTGGGGGATTTAAAGGGAAAAAATAGAGGAAACAACGTGAAAGGTTTGGAGTGACACGCAACGGACAGCGGAAAACTTCAGCTACTACTGTCACCGCGGTTTAAAGAAAGTCGGCTCTTTGGGAAATGACCGTGTGTGCGCCGAAGTTTGTGTTTACTAACGTTAGCTAGCTAGCTGGCCCTGTTAGCTTATTAGCAAGGTAGGTGCGCGACTCAGCTTCCTACTCAAACTGTTTGGACTCTAGTACTTCAAGATCTCCAACTAGCTTGCCAGGCAAGTTGGGTGTTTGATTTGCTGCTACTTACACTCATAGCATTGGGAAAATAACTGTCACGCAGATATTTAGTGGTTTACTAGACCGGCTAACAAACTCTTACTCCGGGCGACGAGCTTATTTGCAAAATGTTGTTGGATCGTGTCAAAAAACAGTAATAGGCACGACAGCAAACGTTAACCCAGTTACCACCAAGTTACCTATCTAGCAAAATCGGTATCGCTCTGCGCTGGCAAACACTTAACTAAAATCGCTGCCGTTGAGTTTATCAGACGTGCACACTGGATCTGCACCCTACTCTCCTCGGATCCAGCCAGTCCTCGGCTTCTATGATGGGGCCCCTGTTCAGTTAGTGAGGCATCTGAAAACAGCTTGCAGCTTGCTAACCATGGGAGGATGTGTCGGGAGAGAACGCGAAGACACACAGGGCCACGGCTCGTCCAGGAACAGGTGGAAGGGGGCACCGAACACGTGGAGGTAAGAGTACATTGTAGTTATTGGAAGTATGTGTTTGTGTATTTGCTTGTGGCGGGGGGCTGCTTCACGTGGACAATTCATAAAATCGCTCGCTTTTCCTTGCAACCCCAGCAGTCCCCTCTGTCTAGTTCTCATGCCTTCCACTGACGCACTCAGTCACATTGATGGCTTTGCGAAACCGTGTCAGATTTGTCATGGTTTAGAGAGACGTCGTTGGCCAAGTCAGTGGCTTTAACCCCTGGCTGTGCCCAAGGAAGACAGTGTAGTGGCCCCCATGGAGGGCTACACACCAGCCCTTTGATTCCTTGTATTGAGGGGGTGGTCTTTATGCTGCCCAGTCAGTGCTTGGAAAGAGCTACTGGTTTAAAAAGTACCTATCTCATTTTAAGAATACACGGGATCTGGTGTCACTATCCCAGTGCTTAACTCACCTGCCTGACATCGCACCTACACTTACACTTTCTCACCCGACAATTTACAACCTCACCCTTAATCTCACAACAACATGTTAGCGGGACAACTGCTGGCTTAAAGAGTAAAATTGTAGGCATGTGCAACACCATAACTTGCTATGATGTTGACGTGGAGTTAATGACCAGGCAGGGCTTCCTGGTTACTGTAACTGGCAACACTCAAGTGGAGGTTTCTTTGATTCCTGACTCGCTGATATTCTCATTATTCTTCTCAGGGGACTTCAGTTCAATTCCATTAGCTACTTACTTTACCTGAAGATAACATTCTTTAGAAGATAAACACTGGCTAACTGCCACGTTATGCTCCTTTACACTTGGCTTTGATGGTGATGGATGGAATTTGGATTGCTGCTAAAGCACTTAGCCAGAGTAAATGTTATATTTACAAGGAGACTAAACTGAACGATGCAGGCGCCACACAGCTGAGTTGGCAGAGATACTGGATTTCTACATAGTTATGACCCAAACACTAATGCCACTGAAGTTTAACATGACCTTCTATGCCAATAGGATGGGTTGACAGCCCTGAGAATGCTGACTGTATGCTAGACAGTTTCAGTCTCTGATGAAGAACGACACCTATTATTATAAACCCACACAAGATGGGGAGTTACCACCAGCCTCCAAACACGTATTGGTAAAATTTGGGCTATAGTAGGTCAATTTGTCTACTCTACCAAACACTTTGGACTTTGCACTCTGATCCAATTATATTCCAAAAACATCTAGTTGGCTGGTAAAGTAGTAAAATTTAAGTGAAGAGCTAGTTTCTCGTATTTTATTCACTTGAGCCAATCAATGGCCCAGGCTCTTGAGAAACTGAAGGTGGTCAGATTTATTCTGGGATACGTTCAGCTCATTGCGCTAGAACAACATGTTGAGTAAAACTTCCCTTTATTCTGATTCATTTTAGAGCAATGTAAGTGTCTGTGATTCATTGGCATGCTGTTTTTATCCCATCCTCCTCCTCCAGGCTCACTGGAGGGGAAGTTCCTCAGTGAGACCTTTTTCCAATGTTTGATCCCTTGTGCATCGGTATCAGGGAAGGAAATTAACTTTATTTTTAATTTTTATCCACCAGCCACATTGGCTGGCACATCGCAAAACTGGACAGTCAGCCAGAGCAGAATCGGACCTCCAAGTCTGTGTTATATGTGTCTGGCTGGTAAACTAGACAAACTTGGCTCCCACAGCCAAGATTTACCAGCATTTGGCCGGTGGCTGTGGGTAATTTCCCAACCTGATGGGTATCAACAGGCACTCCCTGCGGGCCTTCGATGTAAAAGAACAAGTCCCATCGTGTCCTGCTGCACCACCGACGGGCTGTTCCACTGAAGAGTCAAATATAGTATAAGACTCACGTGGTGTCTAGTTTTTCACAGCAAGGGTTAGTGAGTTCTAGTTTTGCTGTGAAGAGCTGGTCCTTGTTTTCTGTGGGTGGAAGTGCTAGGTTTGTGGATTTGGCCCCGGTCTGTGCACTCACACCGTGAGCAGCTTGGTTGATGTGTCGCTCTTTATTGACTGATTGTGGGCGGGGCAAGAGGCTCTGATCATCTATGTAGCGGTCTGCTAAGTATAATGTAATGTGTAATAAAAACAAACTATGTATCTATACAAATGTATTTTTTGCTGCTTTGGTATTGCTTTTTATAACATTACATTGTTTTGATGAGTTGACATACACTACCGCTCCAAAGTTTGGGGTCACCCAGAAAATGTTTCATGTTTTCCATGAAAACTCACACTTTTATTCATCAAATGAGTTGAACAATGAATAGAAAATATAGTCAAGACATTGACATGGTTAGAAATAATGGTTTTACTTGAAATAATAATTTTGTCCTTCAAACTTTGCTTTCGTCAAAGAATCCTCCATTTGCAGCAATTACAGCCTTGCAGACCTTTGGCATTCTAGCTGTCACCTTGTTGAGGTAATCTGAAGAAATGTCACCTCATGCTTCCTGAAGCACCTCCCACAAGTTGGATTGGCTTGATGGGCACTTCTTACGTACCATACGGTCAAGCTGCTCCCACAACAGCTCAATAGGCTGCTGACTGCTTCTTCCCTAAATCGTTCTTTGCCCATCTTAATCTTTTCCTTTTATTGGTCAGTCTCAGATTTGTCTTTGTCTTTGCTACTCTGCCTAGAAGGCCAGCATCCTGGAGTCGCCTCTTCACTGTTGACGTTGGGACTGGTGTTTTGCGGGTACCATTTGATGAAGCTGCCAGTTGAGGACCTGTGAGGGGCCTGTTTCTCAGACTAGAGACTCTGATGTACTTGTCCTCTAGCTCAGGCCTCCCTTCTCTTTCTATTCTGGTTAGAGCCAGTTTGCGCTGTTCTGTGAAGGGAGTAGTACACACCGTTGTATGAGATCTCCAGTTTCTTGGCAATTTCTCACATGGAATATCCTTCATTTCTCAGAAGAAAGTTCTTTTTTTTTTTTCTGGCCATTTTGAGACTATAATCGAACCCACAAATGCTGATGCTCCAGATACTCAACTAGCCTGAGCAAGGCCAATTTTATTGCTTCTTTAATCAGCACAACAGTTTTCAATGATCAATTAGCCTTTTAACACGATAAACCTGGATGAGCTAACACAATGTTAGACCACAGGAGTGATGGTTGCTGAAAATGGGCCTCTGTACACCGATGTAGATAGTCCATTAAAAATCAGCTGTTTCCAGCTATAATAGTTATTTTCCACATTAACAATGTCTAGACTGTATTTCTGATCAATTTAATGTTATTTTAATTGAAATTTTTTTTGCTTTTCTTTAAAAAATAAGGAGATTTATAGTGACCCCAAACTTTTGAGTGGTAGTGTAGGTAGCTAGCATCATCTAATCAGGATGTCCCGGGTTCAATCCTGACCTTGGAACAGTTTGTCGCTTGTCATCCCTAGAAATAGTAGTTTTAAATGGCTGGAATCAACTTCTTGTCCATTTGCCAGGCAGAACTAATGTTTATGAAACTAAATCACATTGTTAGGGAAATCTGACTGGCTGTTGACGGCGAAGTTCAGCTATGGCCAACTTGTCACGGCCAACAATCTTGTTGAGCGTCCACATCAGCCGAGGCAGAGCTCTTTATCTTTAGTTGGAGAATGCCAAGGACCATGGTACAGAGTGGTGATAAGATTGCCAACTACAGGAGTGAGAGTGTGTTTGACTACAGGCCAGATATTGTGTTGTTTTTTCTCATAGCCATAGACGGTCTGTATATGGTTAAAGAATACACTTCCCTTCTAGATAGTGGTCTACTTTTAAAGATGGTTGCAACAGTTGAAAAATACCCAAGGCATGCAGGCTGAGAAAACACCCTGCATGTATTTGCCTAAAGGGAGGGGAGCACGGGTAACGTCAACGTTGTCTTTAGTCAATAAATCAATAAGGGTCACCCGCTACTCTGGCCACTAACTTTTGATAACCTTAAATGGCTCGGTTATATTGAGTTCTGTTGCACTTATGATTTATGATGAATTACAAGCTTGATCCATTGTATACGTGAGTGAGCAAGTTATACATGAACACACACTACCTGATTCTAGTGAGATATGAGATGGCTGTGTAAGGCCACGGCAACAATAGGAGTTGGTCAACTTTCTTCGACGAAAGCCAGACAGTACTTTAACAGCCACCTATGCCTATAAGCACCAAGTGGGCATGTGGTGTGGCTTTTTGTTTATGTCATGAAATGCAATGCTGAGAAGCCTGGTTTATGATCCTCATGCCTCGTTTATGACGCATTTCATTAACACTCGTAAACACAACACACTTCACTGTAACCTCAAGTCATGTGGCAACTTCTTTTACGGGCCCAGCGTGATGAAATCACCCTGCTATTGCTTCATGCGTCTGTAATGCATTGTTCCTCTACGTGCTGTGGTTACAGTTTTGATGCATCAGGGCCTGACGGAGACCAAATACATGCACCCTTTTTGAATACATGTAGACCTTTTCTGAAGCATTACAGTCTGCTCTTCAATACAGCATACAGCCAAGATTTGGTGGAAGAAGACAAAGGTGTAGTGGACAAATCAGAGCGGGTGGGTGGGTGGAGTGAAGCGTGGACCCCGATGATTCAGAAAAGCTCTTGCGTCATATTCTATAAAGTCTTTATGCTTGCTGGTAAACAAGGCCATATTAAACTGACACATTTTGGCATGTGGTTTGATGTGACAGTCTCTCCCATATAAAGAGGGAGTGCTGTGGCGGTGTTAGGCCAAACAGGGAAAGATCTTCCCTATTGCTTCCATCTGTTTCAAAGCCCTCTTCATCCAATGATTTGTCCAACTGCGAGAACGGCCTTCGTTTTCCCACATCTGCTTTGTGCTAATTGCCAAGACTTCTTGGCTAATACATTATGGCACAAGTGATGACATTCCTCAAGAGCAGACTGCACCATACACTGGTAAAAGATGGATGTCTTTCTTTTGTTGGAGTTTCTGGGAATGTGGGTCATATTTATGCTACATATTGTACTTTAAATCTTAAAGGTTTGCTGCCCACTATCCCCTTTAGACATATCCTCTACTACCTTGGCTGAGCGGTAGTGAGGAAGCCCCTTGCTTCGCTTGGATTCACACCGCTCCCAGTGCAAATCCTACACCACCCCGTGTCCTCCCAATTACTCCTCTTAAGCCGACTACACCATAAATAATTTGTTTGGAGGTAAGGCGACCTTTTGGATACTTGCTATCCATCTCCTTTTTGCCCCTGCTCTTCATTTCCCCTCGCTCCTTCCCCCAGCCAGTCCACTTTGTAGATCAAAGATGTTTGTGACGCCCATTGAAGACGGCATTAACAGTCGCCAGTCGTAGGCTGGCATTTCCACCTCCCAGGGCTTTGGCAATGAGCTTAGGTCTGTTCAGTACCTGTATTGTGACAAAATGAGCAGAAGTGGCCCGCGGGTGGCACCATTTTAAAAACTCATTTGTTGTGTTTTAGCACCCGAGTGCTGACTCCATCACAGCCTGTTCCATCAAAGCACTAGCCAGGGTGGGACATTTAACACCAGCCGCCACCCAATTGCTGGTATGGTACATTTTGGCTATTTCAGCTGTGAGCTTTGTGTAATCTAGCAGCCACTCGGGCAGGAAACCAGCAGCCATTTGGAGATGCTGTTCTATTAAATCATCTGGTCTGTTGGTGGAAGTGGGTGGTGAATGTTGGGGTGGGTGGTGAATGTTGGGATGTCAGCAACTGTGGCCCGTGGACAAAGAACTTAGGTGTGTGTGTGTGTGTGTGTGTGTGTGTGTGACTAATCCAGGATGCTGCATGCTCTTAGCCCTGAGGTATGGCCCCACTTAAACTACAGAGAAAAGTGCTCTCCTGGCAGGACTGCTGCCTCGGTGTGAATATTGAATGCTGGGAAACGAGGGTACGGTTACACAGACAGATATAGGGTACACATGCTTCATGCATATTGCAAACGCTGAACGGCCTCTTGATTTTACATCCGGATGACTGAGGTGTTTCTGTCTCTTGTGATGGTATACTTCTCTCTGTCTTAAGTCTTAAGTCCTGTTCATACGGGCTAGTATTGTGTGGGGACTTCACATAAGTAATGAATTACTACCCCATCCTCTGCGTTTTGTGAAACACATTCACACGTGACAATGAAATTCACTGAAATCACTGATGTCCTAGATACAATCAAGATTTTACAACCTAAAACTTCTGTTGGGACCGAAAATGCATTCACTCCTATAGATTCCACTGCGGCCTCCATTTCTCACAACAGGAAGAAGATAGAAATCGTGCGTCTAGAAGAAGGCGAGGAAAAGGAAATCACATTGCTTCAGAATTTACTGCAAGTTTGATTCACACAGGATTAGTATCATCAGTGCGTCGCTGAGATTGGCACATAGACGTGGGAGTCTTACAGTGAAGAACGCTGTGTTTGCAACTGAGAGAGACACAAAAACTGAAAAACTGACTCTTTCCCTGCACGTCTCTCTTGCTGTGTTCAAGCCACTGTTTCCATACAGTATATCCATGTTTGCATGCTGTTTTCCAATTCTTCCTGTCCTCTCCTGATTCCATGCAAACCATCAAGCTCACAGCAGGGCCTGGTTGGGTCTGGCCTGGGGCGACACGGCTCACCTTACTACACCGCCTGGCTTCTGACAATCAGGCCTCAATCAGTAGACAATCAGTAGTTTAGTTTCTCTTCAGTCACCGCAGGTTTGCACAATTCACTTTCAACTGGCAGTCAAACAGTTGCGTACTAAATCATATCACGCCACAAAAAATGGGGTTTCCTCTGACAAAATCTTAGCAAGTGGTAGTCTGTGGCTAAATATCTATATGGGGTTCCTTGGATTGAAAAGGTTTGGGACCCCAAAGACCTCCAGGTGCAGAACTACAGGGCCACACCATGTGCAACTGGTGTAACTCGTAACTGTGACGCACAGCGGCGATTTATCTATTGATCATATTTATTGGTCTGTCTGTTGTGATATCATGACACCAGTTCATTTTGGCTTTCCAAGCCTGAGTAACGGCACGAGACGATAAAGCCATGATATTGTTGTCTTCTCTTCCTGTCCCTCCTCCCGTCAGGTCGCAACGAGCCTCTGAAAAAGGATCGTCCCAAGTGGAAGAGCGACTACCCGATGACGGAGGGCCAGCTACGCAGCAAGAGGGACGAGTTCTGGGACACGGCGCCAGCCTTCGAGGGCCGCAAGGAGATCTGGGACGCCCTGAAAGCCGCCACCGTGGCCCTGGAGTGTAACGACCACGAGCTGGCCCAGGCTATAGTGGACGGAGCCAGCATCACACTGCCACATGGTGAGGAAACACACACACCGAAACGCTCCACTGAAACCAGACTGATGACGTTAAGGCAGGGTGAAACCTAGCACACACACACACTCACACTCACACTCACACTCACACACACACACACACACACACAGTTTAATACTGACTTGATCCAAGCCACACACACTGGGTAACATGCAGCTCTAGTGATTGCTCAGCCTGTCCTGTTGTCTCCGTCCTCCAGGTACTCTGGCCGAGTGTTACGACGAGCTGGGGAACCGCTACCAGCTGCCCGTCTACTGCCTGGCCCCGCCCGTCAACCTCATCTCCGAGCGCAGCGACGAGGACCCCAGCGACAGCCCCGAGCCCCCCGTCGCCCCAAAGAAGGAGTTCCAGCTCAAGGTACCGCGGCGGGTTTTAACACACGACGACTTCTTCTTTATTGGGGTTCAGGTGCCTCGTGTCTGTAATCCAGAATAGTACCATTTCTCAAGTCAGGTACCACAGTACTTTTCTTTTACTTTTACTGTCTCTTACTTTTTACCAGTACTTTCTCAGTACTGGTACACAGTGTCTGAAATTGAGTTGTGTGCTCGCCTGCCAAGGTGGAAACAACGTACCTGCCAAGAATGATTTATATATATTTTTCATAGAAATATGTCACCCTACCCATTTTCAATACTATTGTGTGTGTAGTATCAGGTACAGTGTGAAGACAAGAGCACATTTAGTGTTAATGTAAACATTTATCACTCACCACATGGGAATAACCTGAAGTTTCAGCTAATATTAGACTAGTTAACCATCCAGGAAGCAGAGAAACAGTTTAGCAGCGTAACAGGCAGCCTATCAGGAGCCTGTTCAATACAGAGACGTTGCTTTGCTTTGCTTTGATTGGCTCCCGGTCAGAGAGCGTGTATGGTGGTCAGCAGGGACGTTTGAGCACAGGCAAAACCAAAGACCATATAACTGATTCATTCAAATGTTGTCGTCTCAGAAAGCCACCGGCCAGTGTGGCGGGTGATTTTACCGCCATTTGGCGCTTCAGCAACACTAGTTTATTCATTTCTGTTCCCTGTTCCCTTCAGGTACGACTGTCCACGGGCAAAGACCTGCGCCTCAGTGCCAGCATGGCGGACACCATCGGGCAGCTGAAGAAGCAGCTCCAGGCCCAGGAGGACATCGATGTAGCCCACCAGCGTTGGTTCTTCTCCGGCAAGCTGCTCACAGACAAGACCCGGCTCCAGGACACCAAGATCCAGAAGGACTTTGTTATCCAGGTCATCGTCAACCCCCAGTCCCCCCAGTCCCCCCAGTCCCCCCAGGCCCCCCAGGCCCCCCAGGCCCCCCAGGCCCCCACGCCTTCGCCCACCACTGTGGCCTCCTCCCCAACCAATACCTCGGCAGCCTCCAACTGAGGACAGGAGGAGAGATGGAGGTGTGAGGGGGCGGGGGAGACGCTGAAGGACCAGAGACTCCTCCCACTGTTGGATAATTTATGCTTTTTAAGAACGCCTTCTGTAATGTAAGGGGTTTCAGAGTAGCTCTGGAGGTACAGAAACATAAAACATGAGGGAGAAACTCAAACATGCTGCTTTCTTTTCATCTACCGGTAAACAACAACAACCCCACCCACCCTCCATGCTGGCCTAAAGTCACCACACTAACCCTGGAGACCCTCGTCACGGTGAACCAACCTAAATAATGGCAGATCCTGTCGGTGTGCACCCTTGGAGGTCACGTACCTGATGTGCACGTCCTGTTGCACATGCGAAGCCTCCGCCCTTTGTCTGCACTAATGCTAACTAAGTGCCAATGGAAAAAAAAAAAATGCAGAGTTGTTTGCGTTGGTTGTAAAGCACATCCCTCCTCTGACTGCGACGCCCCTGAACCCTTTCTCCTCCCAGGGGAAGGCAGAGAGACGAGCTGGTGGTCGTTCACCGGGCAGCTCGCCGTCTCTACAAGTGAAAGATTATTAGGTTGTTTTTTTGTTTTTTTTCTTTCTTCTTCTTTATTTTATTGAGGAAATAATGTAAACCGAGCTTTTTTGCACACTTGAAGATTACTACTCTAGTTTCATGGTAGTTTGTGTGCCTTCGACAAGACAAAACAACAAAAGGGTTAATGTCCTGGAAAATGCTAGTTCTACCGCTAGGCTAAGCCTTCTGTCTCTCTTAGCTTCAGGAACTCTTAGATCAGTCCAAACTATAACTGCTGCCTTTTTAATGATTTCATGAATCCTACAGGTAGGTGTGTGTGTGTGTGCGTGCGTGTGTGTGTGTGTGTGTGTGTGTGTGTGTGTGTGTGTGTGTGTGTGCGTGCGTGCGTGCGTGCGTGTGTGTGTGTGTGTGTGTGTGCGACCCATACACTACCAGCCTGACCTGTTGTAGCTCAGAGACTAGACTGACCCTCTCCTCACCGGTGTACAACTCCTCGTTTTGCAGTAAACAGGTTATCAGCTGTCAAATCATTATTGTTTAGGAGATACAGGTATGAGGGTCTGGAGTCAGTTTGGCACCGTTGCTGAAATCATGATTTCACTGTTTTGTCTCAATCAGTGGTCATGGGCAGAGACGTTGGGTAGATTCAGAGCTGTGATGATGCAGTAGGGCTGGATTTCTTGCTGGTAAATTTCTGTTCTTCCTGTCACTTTTTTTGCTTCCTAATATTGTCTGAAACCCTCACCTGACTGTTAACATGATGAAATTTGGTTGGTGGATTTTGGGATCCACCAGTCGCTGCGGCCCATAACTTCCTGCCTTGTTCCCAAAAGTGTCTTAGGGGGGGGCGAAGGTGATTTTAAGATTCATTTGATATCGTCACGTCTCTGTCATCGTATACAGAGCCTAAGAAGGGAAGAGTTTCTCCTCAAACCACCTCTAACCTGTTCTTTGAAATCTTGATTGACTTGTAAGATGTCCTGATGTAACGCTGCCAATGTGACATACATGCTGTCAGTCAGTGGGTTTGTCTCCAAGCTCCCCATCTCTCTTCTTTGTCTCTGTATTTGAGGATAGACCAGCAGTCACATCTTTCTTCTGAAACAGTAAAACAACCGTTACCATCTTCAGATCTTAAACATGTGTGGGTTCAGGTGGGTGGGATGGATCCACTACCTTGGTTGATGCATGTGACAGTGCTGTCATTGTCACATGTTCTTAGTTTCCCACTGAGCAGTTCTGCCTTTGCAGGGCAGTACAGCTGTAGCTGGGTGACAGGACATTTCCCCCCCAGGCCCATAGTGACTTACTGTTTCCAAAATTCACCAAACACCTCCAGACGGTTGGTTACCTGCCACAGTGGCTGAAGAGGCATCAAAAGGTGCCAGCCACAACCAAAACTAACCAGTATAGTAATTGATGGCAACGTCCCACCCTGACACAGAAAACACCCTCCGGGTTTCATGTTTTCTGTCTTGCCTCTACATTTAGGCCTCGAGCTCGATCATCTACCACATTTGTCACTCAATTCTCAAGTAGCAACGCCACAGGGAATAAAACCAACTGGGTCACATCCCACCACATCAGGAAAGACTGTTTGTAATGGGAAGACGAGTTTCAATCTCAGTTCAGTTTCAGCCTTAAAGTTTATCACAATCATGTTCTGCTTTCTCTTTATCAATGGTTCTTCTGGGGATGTTTCTCAATCATCGTATGCAAACTTGAATGCGTTTCTCTCAACTGTGTGTCTGTGCAATACAATCTAGACCTCGTTTTACGTTTTGTTGTTTTCTGACTACAGGATGGATACTGCTGAGTTTCCTGATGTAGAACTACACACACAAGCCTGCTAAGATCTGATGCCACCCCTATACCCATAGTTACTCACCTCGGTCAGTTTGTCACTTTAGAATATTCTGAGTTTATCGCCTTGACCGTTCAGACGGACACTTTTCATTCACAATTCATTTATCAAAGCATTAAAGTGCCGACATACCTTTTTATTTCCCCTGGAGAGTTGAGACGAAGGGACAATGCTATCTCTCAGTGAAGGTTAGGGTTAGCCTTGTGGGGAAAGAAAACCTCGCTGACGTGAGCCATGAGGGTGTTTGTCCTCTGAGGATTTGTTCATGTAATGCAAACCAGTGGCATTTGTAACATGTCAAACTATGAGGTACAGATGAGGTAGAGGAGAGGCAACGAATCAGCGCTACAGTAAAACCTCCATGTTGATCGATCTGCACGATGTTCTACTGCTGTAGAGGCACATCTGATACAACCTTCAGGGAACCCCAGACGGTTCCTTGAAGAACCCCTTCATCAATGGTTAATAACCTTCTAGTGAGGAACCTGAAGGTCCTTATTGACTTTTCACTCTTAGAAGCCCCAGTGAAGCAGCATATAAACATCATGGCTGCCATTTGAGATTTCATGTTTTTGCCACTGGCTTTCTTATTTCTTTCCAATTGTCAACAAAAGAAGGAAGAGAGAAAAACTGACCCCTTGGTATCATAAAGTCACAGGTTATGGCGCCAATCAGGCTCCCCTTGAGAAACCTCATTCAAAATCTGACTTGTTCTCTTCTGAAAGACTTGAGAAGAAACCCTCAGAGATCCCACAAGGTCCTCTTCTGGTTTTTCTCCCCCCAGTTGAATTTTGCCGCTGGGGAAATGTTCGACAAGCTTGTGAGTTCAGATCCATCGCACCACTGCTGTTCCTTCAGTTTGCTGAGAGCTGTGAACTTTGATGTTGCTTCAACTATTTCACCTCATCTTGGACACAAATCACATCGGACCCTCATCGTCCTGCGTTGGTCAGAATGTACTCGTATGTTTGTATGTGAGGTGACGTGATGGGTTCATGCGTTGTGTTTTAATACTCCCCAAGCTTCGTCAGTACTGTCTCATCACACACTTATATTTTCATGGTACACAGATGGAGTGAACTCCCTTCGGTGGGTGGATGTTAAGCTGGTAAAAAAGCCATAAGAGGCCGTTAATATTTATTTTACACTTCAACAATAAGTAGCCCCCACTACACCTTCTCATAACTGAAATACCCAGAAACTATTGCAGCTGAATAAAGTGTTTTCATTGGTTAGATGCGGGAACGGCCATGGCTTCACCTCTCAAGAGAAAATAAATCTATCATGTTTTATGAAAACATCCACCAGACTCTAGATGTATAAAGATCTGTATATTTAGTCAGAGACAGAACAATTAAGCGACTATATTGAGATTTCTTGACGATGAAATACGCCCACAAATTATTTTACTGTTGGTGTGTTCATTTATATGCTGGTTTAATTTTCAATCATGTTTTTAAACTGTTGAATAAAATCAAACTATTGTAAAAAAAAAAAAAAAAAGTGTCTGGCTTTTCATTTTCCTCCTCTGGGTGAGTGAAGGCAGATGAACTGGAGCGAAGTGATGTCAGGACGAGCCTTGAAACTCTGCTGACAAAGGACAGTTTTAATGCTACTGACTACATGATGAAAACTAAAAATGATGTGTAATAAAATGAATTGTAAGAGTCTCCATCAGTGTTGCAGGTAGTTTCAGAGCTAAGTAGAGACCTGCATTAAAGACTCATGTAGACATGTAGAGACTTGTCTTCACCACCAGATGGCGCTCGGCTCCTGTGTAAATCCTCTATGGGGGTTTCAGGTACTGAAGATCAAGTGAGGAGAAACGCAACATTGTTTTTGTTAAATGAATAAGCAGCATTAGGCGCCGACCAGAAGATAACCGGTATCTGTCCAGCGTCACAAAATGATTTTCTGATTTAGTCGATGTTTTTGATCTTGTGTTTCGATGGAAAAGCTTCATGAACTGGGTTGATCACTGTTGAGGTACAGAGATCAGAGAGAGAGGAGGGGACAGAGATTTAGATGGAAATATCTCAGATTATTACTTCAACATTGCTCATTGCATGATTTCTTACTAATTTCTCTGAATGTGTGACAACAACCAACACATTCTGCAGCTTAATATCACAGCTCAGGGCGAGGGAGCTTTCTGAGGAGAGGAAGTCTGTCTCTCTCTCTCTCTCTGCAGATACAGTCAACACAGGGTCTCCTGAGGGTATGCGGTGAACGGGGCCTGGAAAAAGCCCCTATTGACGGTGGAATTTCACAGGCAGCGCTGTGTTTGTGGTCGGTCGCCCAGTCAGCCTATTCTAAACTCCATTTCCCCCACCGACAGACCCAGGATGACCCTGCCACCACAGCGCCGAGGTGGTTTGGAAGGACGCTGGTGTCCTGACGGCTCACCCGGCCTCAACTAACCTGAGGAGTCATCACATCATCCCAAGCCTGGGTTTTAATTTGGATCCCAGTAATGCGTTTTACGATTCTCCCACGAGGTTTGCTTTGACGTAATGTGTGTATGATCTCAGAAAAGTGTCTCTGTCTCTTTAGCTTGCTGTGTGTGTGTGTGTGTGTGTGTGTGTGTGTGTACAGTAAAAGACACACCACTGGACATCATAAAGTTTTATTGTAATTTCCCCCTATTTAGCCATTAGTAACATCATGACTGAAATTATATGACAACATCTTTGGAAGGGAAACCATGTCAACACACGTTGCTAAGAAACCCTCAAATAATCTGAGAATTTCATAAGGGCAGTAAAATACTTCACTTACAGTACGAGACTCAACAGCCAGACTCAACGCTGATGTTCCCTCCCAATAAGAGACAAAACCTTAAAGCTGCACCAGGCAGGATGTTTATGAAATCCTGTGCAACAGCAAACGATACTGAATGACATCTGGCAACATTAGCTAGCTAGTTAGCGTCAAACGTTAGCAACTCTAAGTGCAACTTTCCATATAAAATGTAAATGTTCAATTTACCACCCAGGTGTTTTGATAGATTTAAGGTCACGTGATGCTGAAAGTTTGTTGAGGATTATAAACATGTCACAAGTAAAGTTTCCTACTTCCAACTTGAAGGGTCGTTTCTGCTGCACGTTTCAAAGTAGGATGTTGGAATTTCTGACTTTCCGACATTTCTGGAACGCAGCATAACAACAAGAAATTTAGTTTACTGACAGCGCATTGCATGATTTCTGGGTAATGAAGTCCTTCAATCTTTCACAAATTCAAACCGTTATAATTTGCTGCCACTGGGGGCCGCCACGGTGCCACGGTGCCACGGTGCCTAGTGCAGCTTTAAGCTTTGTGAAAGAATATTTGTGGGTGCTTTCATGAGCAAATTATCTTTATTTCATCGCAGCACCAACAGATATGGACTGGAAGAGTCCTGTGTATTATTATTATTATTATTATTATTATTATTACTACTACTTATTACTACTACGTCACGACGCCTCCGCGGCTCTGGAAGAATGAAATGTTCAAAATGTAGGTTGACTTCCAGCTCGTCACACGCTGACCCCTGCTGGGTCTGGTTATGTGGATGAGCCGGCTGTTTCCTAATCTGTTTCACCGAGTTACAGGAAGTTGAGGTCATACATGAGCCATAGGGATGTTTATGAGAGAGAGAGTGTGTGTGTGTGTGTGTGTGTGTGTGTGTGTGTGTGTGCACTCTATCTCCATAGGATAAAGATAGGGGATTGTTTTGCAGAGCAGACTTTGTCCACAATAACAGAAGGCTAACCAGAATAGATGAAGAGGCAAAATCCTCTCAGCCCACTGAACAGCACTGTGTGTGTGTGTGTGTGTGTGTGTGTGTGTGTGTGTGTGTGTGTGTGTGAGAGAGCTCATAGTGCTAGTTATGGTGGTTTTAAGGATAATCCCTGGTCTCCTGCTCTCACTGGACCGTCATCCACTTACCTAACGCTCACCTGACGCTCACCTAATACTTTGTGAGGGTGGTGTGTGTGTGTGTGTGTGTGTGTGTGTGTGTGTGTGTGTGTGTCAGTCACCTAATACCCTTCACTGTAACACAACATCTCTGAACCTGGTCACCCCATGGCCTGACAGACCACGTCACAGCACCCAGTGGGGGCCGAGCCAATAGAAGGGGCTACAAGACAGGGAACAGGGATTAGCATCGGGGGTGGAGGGTTTTTTGGGGGGGGGCGGGGGGCTCTGGGGTTTAAAATGGGGGAGGGGGGGGGTCTCGGGCTTAAAATGAGCCAGCTTGTTATTTTGATCGGGTCCAACATGGAAGAATCCGTCAACAATTGTCATATTTCTGTGTGGTGTCAGACTTTTTTGGGGGGAAATTACCAGTGAAAAGACCAAAACATGCCAGTTGGTTTTCCTGCTGAGTCATCATGTTTGTTCACTGGATACAGGAACCATCATGAACACATGAAACACACAATGAAACACACTTCAGCCACGAGTCCAATCCTCTTCTCAGTCAGGGCATCAGTCCAGATACAGAAAAAATGGATTTGGATTGAGCCCAAATCCCCTGAACGCTCTGGCTTGGTTTAAAGGGGCAATACGTAAGATTGTTACTGCGCCATCATGGATGTAATATGTCTGCAGGGGGGCTGAGATCACTTCACCAGCTGCTGAGATTTCTGGCTTTCAAAACTCACTTTCCGGCCTGTTTTGGGACAAAAAGCTCACCAGAATTCAACCGGGTGACTCTACAACATCTCCATCAGTGAAGATGTTGATGCTGTTCTTTAGTGCTTTTCCACCAGCGGTTCCTGTGTCGGAGCCGGTGCTGAATCTCAAACCGTTCCACGCATTCCCACCTAAAAAAACTGGTTCTCTGGCCGCAAAGTTGGTTCCACTCTGGCACCAAAAAGCTGTTGGTCAGGAACCAATGAGCCGTGATGTCACAAGTGATGTCACTCGCCAGAGGCGGGCTTAATCGTCACTGCCTGTGCTAGCTAACCGCAATTTTTAAATACGGGACGAGACAGACACAACACGCTTTTTAGTTTTGCACAATGTGAATGCAGGGAAAGGGAAGAAAAGGAGAGGAGGTAGGAGGTAGGAGGCGAGGAGATGAGAAAGGAGACATGAAGCCATGAGAGGAAAGATAGGAACAAATGTTTCAGTGACACATCCGGTACCCTGACCTGGACATGGAGCGCTACGAGGAGGGCAGTGGGACAGTGGTAGATGGAGGTAGTGCTGGAGGTACACCTTGTGCACACACAGCCATGTACACACAGACAAGTACACACAGTACACACCATGTACACACAGACATGTACATGTTTGCGTACGCCGCCTCGCTAACAGCCCGTCCTGGATCAGCACTTTGGCCAGACAGCCTTTTGCCCTCGGAGGCCAAGACAGCTCAGAGTCTTACGTCAGCTCTGTACCCCCGGCAAGCTGACCTGCAAGTGTGCCAGCCACACACACACACACACACACACACACACACACACACACACACACACACACACACTCTTACCAGACTCCCCTACCGGGCTACCTGGACACACTGATTCAATCCCCCCGAGCCAAAATAACCATCTCCTCATTTCCAGTCCCCGCCCCCTGGCCAATGGGGAGGCTCCGTGGCTCCGACTAGCTTAGGAGAATCCCCCGTGGCCTTCAGGGTATTAGACACTATGAGCTGTATCCAGGCAGACTTGATTCCCACGACAGAATCAAAGTGGGGCATCGGCAGCCTAGACCAAGGGCAGGGGAATGGGCTTGTGACTGGAAGGTTGCAGGTTTGATCCCCCAGACTGGCTGGGAAAGTGAATGAGAAGCGTGAGGACCCGCCTCCTGTCAATCACAAACTAAAGCAAGACACTTCCGCCAGATAAAGTCTGTACAACAATAACAGCTTTAATTGGCTGCTTTCTTTACTGGGAGGAACTCAGTATAATATTTATATATTTATAATATTTATATATTTATAATATTTATGTCAAAATATTTACTTTTAAAAAACAACCAACTAAAATAAAGAAAAAATAATAAAAACACTGGAAAATGATCTACAGGGTAGGGAATGTAATTATACTGGTATGGTATTGGAAACAGTCAGTCAGTCAGTCAGTCAGTCAGTCAGTCAACTAGTCAGTCAACTAGTCAGTCAGTCAGTCAGTCAGTCAACTAGTCAGTCAACTAGTCAGTCAGTCAGTCAGTCAATTAGTCAGTCAGTCAGTCAGTCAGTCAGTCAACTAGTCAGTAGTCAGTCAGTCAGTCAATTAGTCAGTCAGTCAGTCAGTCAACTAGTCAGTCAATTAGTCAGTCAGTCAGTCAGTCAGTCAGTCAACTAGTCAGTCAACTAGTCAGTCAATTAGTCAGTCAGTCAGTCAGTCAGTCAGTCAGCCAGTCAGTCAGTCAACTAGTCAGTCAACTAGTCAGTCAGTCAGCCAGTCAGTCAGTCAGTCAGTCAGTCAACTAGTCAACTAGTCAGTCAATTAGTCAGTCAGTCAGTCAGTCAGTCAACTAGTCAATCAATTAGTCAGTCAGTCAGTCAACTAGTCAGTCAGTCAGTCAGTCAGTCAGTCAGTCTAGTCAAGTCAGTCAGTCAGTCAGTCAGTCAGTCAACTAGTCAACTAGTCAGTCAGTCAGTCAGTCAGGGATGATTAAACTTCCTGTTTCTTAACATGGCATTAAAATCAGTTGTTTGGGAAGGAGGAGGGATAGCTACATTCCTGATGGTAAAACACACACACACACACACACACACACACACACACACACACACACACACACACACACACACACACACACTTTTGGGAGAGAACAGCATAATTACCGCTGGCCTACATATTGCTGTTTCCAAACCGCGTGACATGGCGGGATAGTGGAAAATCACGGTTGGTGTCGCAGCGCTTCGTCCTATCAGGTTGCACCGCCGTGTATTTTTCATCATGTGGTCTCGGGACGGCGTTTTCCTGTCACCAGGACGTTGAGGGAGGACTCCATGGTCACGAAATTTATCTGTCCTTGAATTTGTTGGTCATGTGGTGTGGTAGTAGTCAGATCTGAAGACCTGCTGCATGACGCTGATGTTTGAGTAAAACGAAGGAGGGAAGGGAAGGGAAGGGAAGAATAAAGAATAAAGAGAATAAAGAGAATAAAGAAAATAAAGAAAATAGAGAATAAAGAAAATAAAGAAAAAAGAGAATAAAGAAAAAAGAGAATAAAGAGAATAAAGAATAAAGAGAATAAAGAATAAAGAGAATAAAGAATAAAGAATAAAGAGAATAAAGAATAAAGAGAATAAAGAGAATAAAGAAAAAAGAATAAAGAGAATAAAGAATAAAGAGAATAAAGAATAAAGAGAATAAAGAGAATAAAGAAAATAAAGAAAAAAGAGAATAAAGAAAAAAGAGAATAAAGAGAATAAAGAATAAAGAGAATAAAGAGAATAAAGAATAAAGAAAATAAAGAAAAAAGAGAATAAAGAAAATAAAGAAAAAAGAGAATAAAGAAAAAAGAGAATAAAGAGAATAAAGAATAAAGAGAAAGAGAATAAAGAAAATAAAGAAAAAAGAGAATAAAGAAAATAAAGAAAAAAGAGAATAAAGAAAAAAGAGAATAAAGAGAATAAAGAATAAAGAGAATAAAGAAAAAAGAGAATAAAGAATAAAGAATAAAGAGAATAAAGAGAATAAAGAATAAAGAGAATAAAGAGAATAAAGAATAAAGAGAATAAAGAATAAAGAGAATAAAGAAAAAAGAGAATAAAGAGAATAAAGAAAATAAAGAAAAAAGAGAATAAAGAGAATAAAGAATAAAGAGAATAAAGAAAAAAGAGAATAAAGAATAAAGAATAAAGAGAATAAAGAGAATAAAGAATAAAGAGAATAAAGAGAATAAAGAATAAAGAGAATAAAGAAAATAAAGAGAATAAAGAGAATAAAGAGAATAAAGAGAATAAAGAGACAGCTGTACAGAGAATGTAGACTACAGTACCTTGGAGTTTTTATATAAATTTGTTGTTTATTTTGTTGTTTCTGCTTCAACGTTTCAGTAGAAAAGAAAGTAGAAAATATTTTGCTTCACAGATTTTTTCTTTTACATGTGTTTAAGACTTTTGTACAGTACTGTATGTTACTGTGCAGCCAGCAAGGAGGTTGAGTGTGTAAGAATTGACTATGTTGACTAGAGGAGAGGGGAGAACAGGGTAGGGGAGGAGGAGGAGGAGGAAGTGGAGGAGGAGGGGTGGGGTTTCCATGCCACACAAGTTGCCCCTGGGGCCTGAGTGGTCGCGCTGGCTTTGGCAGGAAGAGAGGTGTGGGGGTGGACGATGGGTGGGGTGGGGGATGGAGGGTGGGGGAGAAGGGGAAGGAGGGGTGGGGGAGGAGGGGGAGGAGGGGTGGGGCTCCTGGTGCCACGTTTGCATCACAGAACTGCAGTTCCATTCAGAGCGGAGCCGAGGCTTCACCGCCGTCCAGCGACCGACTCAGCAGGAAGTGACCTCACCGGTCAACAGGAAAGGGTGTTTGTTCTTGTAGTGACTATTTATCCTAGTTGAGATGATTTTAGAGTTTGGAAATGAAGAGCGAGGTTTTAATTTAACTAGCTGTGGAGGCGTGTTGAGTCCCCAACACCTCCTCAACATGTGACCAGGAACCAGGAAGTTGAAATCCTCTTTTCTGTTTTAAATGCAACAACACACACACACACACACACACACACACACACACACACACACACGCAGACGTGCACGCCAACCACAAAACAATAGTCTACATCTATATTTACCCATGGTGCCTGGTAATGACCCCCCCCCCCAGACGAGACAACAACAACAAGTCTAATTGGATCCATGCAGACACCTTGACTATCCTCCACCTTGCTGCTGTCAGGAATGCTGTGGTGTTCAGATGCTGCTGGATTATCTGAGGCATCTCTGTTGAAATGCCTTTGCATGCAAGCAGAGCATAAACACACACACACACACACACACACACACACACAAACACACACACACACACACACACACACACACACACACACACACACTGTGCCTCCACTGTGTTTACAGCAGTGTGAGTGAGTAATAATACTCCATGGAAGATCTGGCTGGCCTTCAGGGCATTCGGGGTTTTCCAAAGTCCAGAGCATCGTCAATAAGGAGGAAGATGTTTTGGTTAGGAGTCGACAGCCAAGAGGAACGGATCCTGTCCCGTTTAAACACGCAAAACCTGCACTCGTTTCAAATGTACTGCACGCTAAAGTCGCTGATTTTTCGATTATATTGCCATTAAATGTCGTACCCTCCACCACTTGGAGGTTCCAGACGTCTTTCCAACGCCAACTGATTGAACCAGCAGGTTTCTAGGCAATGCAACTCGCAGCAGAGGCCTGACACAGTGACAAAGTGGTTACCAGTTCTTAAAGGGACAAAGACTGACAAAGCTAAAGACAAACAGAGAAAATGACACATTTCTATGCAGCGATTGGTAAAATACTCAGTCAGTTTGTATTGACAGGAGGAAGGAGAACCAGAACCAGCAGGAACAGCAGAGCCAAGTCAACTGCAAAGACAAAGTATTACGAATGTTCCCCGCGGTGGACGGCGGCGCATCGAGGGCTGAGAGGCTCGGTCTTAAAAACTCGACCTTCGATGCTGAGAAACCGCCGCTCTGCTTACAAGACAGCTTTCCATCTTTCCAGCCCGCTGTTACCCTGGATACCACGAGCATCAAAATATAGGCACAATGACAAAATACCAGCATCTGTGTGTGTGTCAGCATGTGTTAGTGTGTGTGTGTGTGTGTGTGTGTGTGTGTGTGTTGGGTCAGGGAGGTTCAGTCTTCAGTCTGGGCGGTAATGTGAAACCAAGATGAAACACACAGACATCAGCACATTCCTATGGGCCTCGGTTTTCTTCAGCTGGAGAGAGAGAGAGAGAGAGAGAGAGAGAGAGAGGAGAGAGAGAGAGAGAGGGAGGGAGAGAGAGAGAGAGAGAGAGAGAGAGAGAGAGAGAGAGAGAGAGAGAGATGGCAGGAGAAAGAAAGCAAGTAGGAGGAAAGATGGTGAGAGAAAAAGAGAAAAGAATATCACAGAGAGAGAGAAAGATGGAGACTAGGGAGACAGAGAGAAACCAAATCAAGCAGCCATAACCCTCCAACTCCCAACATGTCTATATCTATAGAGGCTTTGCTGTTTGTCACAAATCTTCCAACAAACAGGTCTAATCCATCATGGATCCACTGGAGAATCAATAGAAACACTTCACTGTCTGAACCAGGTTGTTGTGGTGTGTCTGTAGATCATCCAGTAACGTTCTCAGTCAAAGTGATCAGTGTGATCAGGTAGATTTGTCTCCAAATGTAGGTTACTGTGACTCAGTAAACTGTCTTGTCTTTAGCCCTAGTCTCTACTCCAAAACACTCTGAGTTGGAGCTGGAGAAGAGTCAGCTAGTTAACCTGAACTAACTGGTAGCTAGCTAACTAGTTACTGTTAACATGGGACTACTAGCCACTGCTAACGCTAGCTTCTACTAGATACGTTAGCTAGTGTGCTAACCAGATGTGTTTACAACAAGACAGTTGCTGACCAGATACTATGGTTAGCTAGCTAACAAGCTACATGATCTAAACCAGTGGTCTTCAACCCTGGTCCTCGGGACCCACAGCCCTGCTGGTTTTCCTTCCTACCAGGTAGTTAATTAGATTCAGCCCCTGATGAGACGGCTGGAATGAAAACCAGCAGGGCTGTTGGTCCCAAGGACCAGGGTTGAAGACCACTGATCTAAACACTAAACCAATCAGATGGATCAGTGATGAAAGTTGGAACAAGTTGTAATTTTTGAATTACAACCAGCTGAGAGCTGAGGACCTCCAATATGGCCGCCAGAGGTTACGTCACCTCAGTAGGTGCATCTCACCCTTTAGACTATGTACCAAGTTTGGGCTTGATGGGTCAGGGTTAGGGTTAAATGAAAATGAAAGGAAAACCCTTTTAAAGAAATTAAAAATCATGGAACACGATCTGAGACTGAAGATCCTACAGAGAAATAGAAGTAAGTAAAGCTTTATTCTCACCTTTTTAAACAAAGGTCACAAAGTGCTTAAATATGAAGAGCAAGGATAGCCAGATCTGTGCGTCCCTTGGTAACCGCTGGTAACCGTCCTCCAAACATCCTGTGACAGACCTCCATCCCATCATGAACATGTCAGGTCATTATGGCATCACAATTAAAGCGCACCACTTCAGAGCATTGCGATGGTGACAAACAGGATGTGTGTTTTTACATCCTTTTAAATATGTTGTTTGTCTGGAGGTTTTCCATCTGTTAACCTCACAATTTGTAACCTGGTCTGGCACATCACTGGTGCAACCCCAAGGGGCTGGTTTTGGTTTTCACATTTTCTGACCGAGGCAGATCGCAGTGGGACAAAATCATGTGACTTCAATCAGAAGTAGGAAATGCTTGTTGAATGTTGCTGTGAAGGAAAGCTCTGTGAAAAAACCCTTCAAGGTTTTTGCAGGTTTTAAATGGTCTCTCAATAAAGTCCTGTGCTCTTCATGTGACTGGAATTGGAGAATCTATGATATGAATAGGCAAGACTTATTCCAGTGTATTAACCTGTATCAGAAGTGGTTCATGAAGCTGCTGCTAACTAACTAACTAACTAACTAATGTGTTATTAAGGAACATCATTTAAAAATCTGACCATCAGAATTTGATGGTGCCAAAATTCAAATTACATTCAGGCAGAAGAAAGGAAGGATTGATGGAGAAGAGATGAATGGAGGGATGGAGGGAAGAATGACATCATGTTTTCTTTTTTCATCTCGTTTGCTCGTTTTTTTTCTTCTTTCTTACCAGTGAAAAATATCTGGATCTGCAAGCGAACATAGAAGCACAAAACTCTGAAGTAGTAACTTGTTCTTCAGCAACATGTAGGAAAATGTGATAAAACTCAGGGTAAGGACATGAGGGAGGGATGGAGGAGGGATGGACGGAGGTTGTGTTATTCTTCCTTGTGCTTTCTCTCCTTGGTTCGGCGGGTCTGGGTATCCATGATTCAGACCACTCCTTCCTTTCTCTCTCTTTCAGCATCCCACATCCTCCTCTGTTCTGCAGACTCCACAGTAACTATGAGGCTGGAACTGCTCAATTCATTACCAACCAAAGACAGAAAATAATGCTGCCCTACGAAGGGAGGTCAGGGGTCAGAGGTCAGCTACAGAACACCATCCCTGTAGCTGGTAGGGATTCGGTGTCTTGCTCAAAGACACTTCAACAGGGACTTGAACTCAGGTCCTACTGTTGAAGGCACATCTGTGTGGTCTGGGTGTCACGGGAGGAGGTAGCGTCGAGGTTAAGGAAAGAGAAACGCAACGACTCACAAGGCTCAGAGGGATGGATTACCAGTTACCTCCCGCCAAGTCAGGAAGAGTTCGGACCGTCTGCTTTAACAGAGAATCACATGTAACCCACATAGACACACGGCCAGAAAACAAAGATTCACACAGTGATTCTCAGGTAGAAGCTTGGAAGTCAACCTTTATTGATACTGTTAAAAAAGTCATGTCAAAAAACAAGAGAAAATCATATACGTCTTTCCATATCTGCTTCAGTACGGCTGTTTATACACGTAAAAACATCGATTAACATCAAACATCTCAGAGCTTTCCTCTCAGGAGCACCACACCGAGCTCAGGAGACCGTCCGCCCTGCATCCATCCTGCATCACGCCCTGCATCACGCCCTGCATCCGTCCTGCATCACGCCCTGCATCACGCCCTGCATCACGTCCTGCATCACGCCCTGCATCACGCCCTGCATCACGTCCTGCATCACGCCCTGAATCACGCCCTGCATCACGTCCTGCATCACGCCCTGCATCTGTCCTGCATCACGCCCTGCATCACGCCCTGCATCACGCCCTGCATCACGCCTGCATCACGCCCTGCATCAGTACCGTGTCCATAATGCTTTCTTGAATGTTTTACAGTAGAACCCAATTCGAGTTCAATATGTGGGACTTGTACAACGGCTTCATCTGTACGTTCCTGATCAGAGCATAGAGGTAAAACAAGGACATACGCACTACTGAGGCCTACATGTTTTGATTCTCCAGCTAAGCCTTCAAGCTGAGTGGGTGACGCATGTGAGCAACTAGCAAATGAAACGCATCCTTTCCTCCTTCCTCCCTCCGTGGATGTTGTCACTTCATCTCTACGGAGGTGAAGAGAGAAGTCAGTTCCCTTAGGAAACGAGGGGAGGAAGGAAAACCAAGGATGTCCATCGTTTTAAGAAAGTAGACTTACACACGACGGATCAGCTCTGAGCAGCGCCACAAAACACCAATGAATGCAGGAACACAAAACTGAACGACGTACATTTTACAAATAAAGTATAAAAAGCATCAAAGAAAACAATCCAGAAGGCACTGGACGTAGAATAAATACCAGCATTTGTCAACCTCTTTTCAACACTCCTTCACTCCTTCCCTCCTTCCCTTCCTGGATGTCCTAGATCATAAATTTGCTCCGATGAAACAAAATGTAAAAACTGTTTCTTATTAATGAATAATACCAATAATAAACTAAATTTGAAATCAAATTGGAAAATCTTAACCAAATTTTCCTAAAAATCTTAATTTGGGATTTTTTCATGGTTTACCACAACATAAAACGCGGCTGGACAGGTTTGTGTTTTGTTTGTTTGTGCAGCTCAGGGGTTGAGAAAGGCTGGTAGGCCTGCATGGAGTTCAACCGGCTAGTTGTTTCTAAACTCAGCGTCCGTCTCGGCGGTTGGACACCTTGTCGATATTCAAGTACCCTCCTCTATTTCCCTCGGGGAGTAAAATAAATTAGATGCTCTTTGAACTGCCCTGCAGTTGCAATGTGACTGGTGATGATAAAAGTGAAGACATAAAACAACACAATGATTTAAAGTACAGTACCGTTCTATCAGGATTGTGTAAAAAAAAAAAAAAAATGTGAGGAGACGTTCACCTGATTTTCGGTTGCTTGATTTGAGTTTCAACGTTTTATAAATGTCCAAATGCAAACAAATACATGTTGTAGTTGCCCAGTTGTATATGTGTGCAGATACCAAGTATGAATGTATATATAGCTGTATTCTAAACTACGTGAAAAGGTGGTTAAGGACAAAATCCAAAGCCTCAGAGATAACAACCAACAAAGCATTCAAAAAGGCATCTCAGACATCTGCTGCAACAACATACCTTCCACTAAACACTCCCGTCACTGAATGGATACAAGAAGTGGACCACAAAATAACCCGGTTCTGTATCTGAAGGGTCTTAGTTTCTTAGGCTAACAGGATGTCGGATACAGAAACATCACAAAAAGGTGAAGAAAATTTTCACTTTGGTCCCGATAACGATAATGAGTAACAATGAGCCTCAAAATGTCAAATTTTGTAAATCTGATCTGTTTGATCTTGACACCAATAAAAACGTGGCCAATCAAAATTGCCTTAG
>JAXDDX010000130.1:1200000-1230000 GCA_034670405.1 Hoplostethus atlanticus | reverse complement strand
TGATTGGCTCCCCTCTCTCCACTGTAGCGTCTCATTGTGAACTGAAATAAAAAGGGGTCAGAGGCCTCCTGCTCCATCTATAAGAGACACTGAGGCTGGATTCATCTCTCAAGGGTGGCATTCAGCTGTCACCATAGCAACCGGCATGGCGCTGAACACCAAAACACCATGGTAACAGAATGACCTCCATCTATTAAGAATCCAGACTGAAGACCAACTTTACTGAAAAAGGGTTGGGCGACGCTGGGCGGGACCAGTGAATATCTCCTCAGGTAACACTGAGGAGGGAGGAAGGAGGAGGGAGGAAGGAGGAAGGAGGAAGGAGGCGTCTCTTTCCTCTTTGAAATAAAACATTACACTACCTGGAAGAGAGCCGGCCCGCTGGCCTGGGAAACTTTTCTGCCGCTTCGTAACAAACCTCAAACGACTTGAGTAGGCGACATCATTACAGCAGTGCGTCATGTGACCTTCCGCATGAGGCTGAAAGCTTTTCCTGGGAAGAAAGTCTCGACGAAGGAGATCTGAATCCAACGTCTTTTTCATCCGACTGCCAGTGAACTTCGCTTTTTCTGTCTCGTTCGGTTGAGAGGCTGAAAGCTTATCTGGCTCATCTCATTTGATTTTCCAAGAAAAAAATAAACGCTCTTAAATGTGGAATTCCAGTTAAAAAGATTATTGGACATTTTCTGCAACTAAAGCATGATTTTAACTGGCACTTGGGACCGAGCCTGATCAGCAGGGAGTCGACTGTGAGGAGGAAGAAGAGGATGGAAGAGGAAAGAATGACCGTTAAAGAAGAAGATGGGTAGGAGGAAGGGTGGGAAGAGGAGACGGTGGAGGAGAAGAAGAAAGTGAAGAAGACGAAGAAGATGACGATGAAGAAGTACAGCAACACGATAAAGAAGGAGGAAACGAGACACTTCAAAGCATTTAAACATCCTAATTCAGGGGGAGAAACATCCCCGCCCACCCAGACCTCTTTTCCCAGAGAACTAACATCTTCTATCCATCATCCACCTAGAAACCACATCCAAGACAAACTCTTATCTGGGACTTTTTGATCCGAAGGGGCAGCAAAACGAAACCATGTGGCCGATCTGAGGAGGAGGGAGGAACTTCACCACGCAACGCAGACACGAACACACATACAGCGTGGAGGACGGCTCTGCTTTCTATCAGCTTTATGCTGTTTAATGTGAAACAGGTGTGAACGCAGGATGGAGGCAGGCCAGCTGAGGTGTTAGCCAGTATAGGAAGAGAGGATGAATGAATAGAAAGAGAGATGGAGGAAGAGGAGAAGGGATGAGTCATCGGCAGCGATGACTTAAGCATTTGCAGGCAGACCAACTAGAATCCTCCCCGGTTTAGAAAACGTGTTGCATACCTACATGACGACGGATTTCACCGACGTTTTTTTGTCTTTCAGCCGTAAATCCACTCACAGTCGATTAGAAAAGGACGGGTATCACACACACCACTGACAACCTGTAACCTCCAAGGCCCTGAACATGAGTCCTGCAGGAGGGAAGCCCAGTGTGTCTCGTCCACCAGCAGGAGCAGCTTGTGGTGCGTTCACTGACCAGGAAGTAGCTCAGTGATTTTCAGGATGCGCAGGAGGAATCAGCCCGATAATCCTCTCCTGTGTCCCTTTGGTGTTAGTCAATGCAAAGACACACCGCGGAAGTGAGAGAGGGAATGAGGGAGGAATGAACAGCAGGGGTGGAGGGGTGAGGGGTGGAGGACTGGCGTGGTGGCCCAGCGGTCTGGAGCCACTGCAGGAGCACCGAACACGAAAGACGGATGACGATGGAGAGGAAGGGAGGGATGAAGGAAGAAGAGAGGGTGGGGCAGCTGTGGTCTGGTTCACCATGGGTGTAAAACACTGCAGAGAGGAACTGAGGAACAGGGAAAGTGAATGAGTGTGGGTGTGGGTGTTAGAGTCTTATATTTCCCATGGTGCACTGCGGGGGTACTCACATTATCCCCAGGCTGGGGCCTCATCAGAGAGACCTGGTCGTAGCCACGGCGAAACAGAGCCAGGATAGCATCCAGTTTACCCTGAGCAGGAGAGAGGAGAGGGGCGGGGTCAGCTCTCTGGTCAGATACTGTTCCTCACCATCATCCTGACCATCACGCCACAGGCTTCACACAACTCAAGGGCTGTGGCGGTGATCACTGCTTTCCGTCCACATTCACTAGTTAATGTTCATATTCACCACACAGCTGGTCAGTGTGGACATTCACCATTTTCCTAAATTGCCTGTAATGTATGAACAGTTTGGCTCAGACTCAGTAGGGTACTGTCTGCAGGGCTGGGTCACATTTCAGCTGCAGCCTTCACAGCCCCTTCAGAGTGTCAAGGTAGCAGTACTGCTGCTGTAAGATATGATCCACTCCAACCTACTATATACCATCTAGAGCCGAGGGTTAACTAATCAATAATCAATCACAGAACCAAGTGATGCAACTAAATAAAACACAAAGACAAAACAAAGATTTATTTTGTTGCTGCTTTGTTTCCTCCTGTATAATATGTTCAATATGTCTTACTGTCAAACCTCTTAAATAAATCAGAACAAAACAAAGTAAAAGACACAAAACAGTTGAAGACCAAAAATAAATAAATACACAAAACAAACAAATAAATAAAAATATAACACTAGATTACACTACACTACACTACACTACACTACACTACACTACACTACACTACACTACACTACACTATACTATACTATACTATACTATACTATACTATACTACACTACACTACACTACACTACACTACACTACACTACACTACACTACACTACACTACACTACACTATACTATACTATACTATACTATACTATACTATACTATACTACACTACACTACACTACACTACACTACACTACACTACACTACACTATACTATACTATACTATACTATACTATACTATACTACACTACACTACACTACACTACACTACACTACACTACACTATACTATACTATACTACACTACACTACACTACACTACACTACACTACACTATGAGTATAGTGTATGAGAGGCCTGGGTAACAGTACAGTGGCCCACTGTCCGCTGGGCCTACGGGACCCGAGGCTGTTTACCTGGATGGGCGTGTACCACTTCCGGTTCTGAGGCGGCTTCCTGTTGTGAGCTTTCTTGGGTTTGGGCTCGTAGGGCTCGAACTCCTGCTCTGGCATTTTCACCACAGCGTTTTTAGGCTTCTCCAGCTTGGCCCCCTCCTCGGTCGAGCCCTTCCCTCCCCAACGCACCTGAGGGCGGGAACAGAGAGGAGGGGGTCACAGAAGGAAATGGGAGTTAGGGTGAGACGAGACGTTTGGGTGACCGGCTCACCTCCATCCTCTTGATCCCTCCCACTCCTCTTCCTCCGTAGTAGGAGGCATCCACAGTGGGCCACTTCTTCTTGGGCAGACCATCTTCATCATCTGACTCCTGGAACACAGACACAGACTGGCTTGTCTCCGTCTTCATACCACGCTCTAATGACCACTTTAAATGTACCACAGTACCGCAGTACCACAGTACCACAGTACTGCATCATGTGCAGTATCAAAGGAAGGGGAGCGCTACAGATCCATTAAACCTCTGTAGAATCTGATAGAAAAAACCTACTATTACTAATAGTATAACTACTACTACTACTACTACTACTACTACTACTACTACTACAACTACTAATAGTTGAACTACTACTACTATAACTATTACTATTACTACTACTACTACTAATAATAATATAACTACTACTACTACTACTACTACTACTACTACTACTACTACTAATAGTTGAACTACTACTACTATAACTATTACTATTACTACTACTACTAATATTTTAACTACTATTAGTACTATAAATATTACTACTATTACTACTACTACTACTACAACTATTACTACTACTACTAATAGTTTAACTACTACTACTACGACTATAACTATTACTACTACTACTACTATTACTGCTACTACTAATAGTTTAACTACTACTACTACTACTACTACTACTACTACTACTACTACTACTACTACTACTACTAATAGTTTAACTACTACAGCTGCGGCTACCACTACTTTTAAGACTGATCATAATATTTGTATTATATTTGTGTTAACAGTACAGCACTAGTACAGTAGAGTAGTACTACTGTTGGAAGCTGTAAGAGGAACCAAACCACCGTCATCTTTAACGACCACGTTGTGATGAAGGTCCCTGGACGTCAACGTGATCCTCGCTGCTGTCGACAGATTTAGACCATCACGTTGCTTCTCGTGGTGGGATCACATGCAAGCACACTTTGGTGGCCTTAACCGCTGAGCTGAGATCTGTGTGCAATAATCTTGAATTGTCCATTACCAGCCTGCGTAGCCTTTGATGTGTGTGTGCCACTGATATATATAAAGAAATAGATGCAGCTCTTGTTCCTGGTTAAACTGCAGCCTGGAAACAATTTATCTTATTACTTGTGTTCTTGCAGCCGCTCTACTGTTGGTTGTTTCCTGCCAAACTGGTTGCATGTTGTGTATCTGAGTCCCATTCAAGACCCTGTAGTCAGCGGCTATAACGCCTATAGGGTCAAATCTATATATCTTTATGTTGTGATCTGATTTAAAACGCGTCTTCACACTTTTACTGGCATCAGATCTGCTTCAGGGAGCGTTCGGTGTGGCTGCTACTGCATCATTCCCTCGATCCGTTCAGACTTTTTTTACATTTGGCTTCTAAAACACGTCCCTCTTCCAGGCTTCCTGGTGGGTATGTGTATGCATGTGTGTGTGTGTGTGTGTGTGTGTATGCATGTGTGTGTGTGTGTGTGTGTTTGTTTGTGCGCGCATGTTTTTCCTTGTGAGAACCAGTTTGAGTTTTAGACCCTCGGAGTGAGGACATTTTTGCGGAGTGAGGACATTTTGGCCAGTTGGTTTAGGTTAGGTTAAGGGTTTATGGGTTAAGGGCTAAGGTTTAAGGGTTAAGGGTTAAAGGTAAGGGTTAAACATAAGGGTAGGGTTAAAGGTAAGGGGTAAGGGTAAGGGTTAAACCTAAGGGTTAAGGGTTAAAGCTAAGGGTTAAAGGTTAAAGGCAAGGGTTAAGGGTTAAAGGTAAGGGGTAAGGGTAAGGGTTAAACCTAAGGGTTAAGGGTTAAAGCTAAGGGTTAAAGGTTAAAGGTAAGGGTTAAAGGTAAGGGGTAAGGGTAAGGGTTAAATCTATGGGTTAAGGGTTAAAGCTAAGGGTTAAAGGTTAAAGCTAAGGGTTAAGGGTTAAAGGTAAGGGTACGGGTTAAGGGTAAGGGTAAGGGTAAGGGTAAGGGATAAGGTTAGTTTTGGGTTAGGATTTGTTTAGGTTAAGGTTAGAATTAAGATTAGGTTTAGGGTTAAGAAGTTAGGGAATGAACGTAATCAAGGGATGGTCCTCACAAATATAGTAATACAAGTGTGTGTGTGTGTGTGTGTGTGTGTGTCTGACTTACGGGCTCGGGAGGAGGTGGAGGAGGTGGTTCTTTGATCACCTGTGGCAGGATAAGGAGACGTAAGTATGAGAACTAAATATTGAGTTGTTGTTATACAACTGTATTAATCCTGCAGGTACAGTGTATACGACCTTTCAGGTAGTTAGCATGTACTGGCCAAATGAACTTACTGTACGTGCTCCAACTGATGTAACATGGAAATACTGTAGGATTCATTTATTTAGACATTTAGCTGATCGGGTAGGGCTTCAGTGGCTTGCTCAAGGCAGGACACAGTTTGGCTGTTGTGGGGATCAGGACCTTTAGGACCTTCTCCACAATACAGCCACAGGGTACCCCAGAAGGTTCCCTGAGGAACTTCCACAAACGTCTAACATATGTGTTCTTTTCTACGGTGCTTATTGGCCCTTTGGATCTTAGAAGAGCCCCCTGATGAAGCTCTGTTTCTAGAGTGTTAAAGGTCATGAAGGTGCTGATGGTTAAAAGCATGAGGTGGAGTTCATGTGTCTCACCACGGTGCAGCAGAGAGGCCAGAACCACCACATGAACAGCAGGGCCAGCAGGAGGAACAGCACCAGCAGGGTGATCAGGAGGATGGTGCCATCGAACTGGGGAGGAGACATAATAATACTAGAACACAACTACTAGAACTTTATTTACACAGAGAAGGTTGACAGAGCAAGCATCCACTTTCTCCACTCCAGCTGGAATGGGATTCAAACTGGCAACCTTCTGGTCACTAACCCGTTTGTAAAGCCTAACCCCTAGGCTGCTGAAATAGTAGCAGCACTAGCTACTAGCACTAGTATTAGCAGTAGTAGTAGTAAGAGGAGGATGACAAGGAAGAGTAGTAGTAGTAGTATTATTAGTAGTAGTAGTTGTAGTAGTATTAGTAGCAGTAGTAGTAGTAGTAGTATTAGTAGCAGTAGTAGTAGTTGTAGTATTAGTTGTAGTAGTATTAGTAGTAGTTGTAGTAGTATTAGTAGCAGTAGTAGTAGTCATATTAGCAGCAGTAGTAGTAGTTGTAGTAATAGTTGTAGTAGTATTAGTAGTAGTTGTACTAGTATTAGTAGCAGTAGTTGTAGTATTAGTTGTAGTAGTATTAGTATTAGTTGTAGTAGTATTAGTAGCAGTAGTAGTAGTATTAGCAGCAGTAGTAGTAGTAGTAGTATTAGCAGCAGTAGTAGTAGTTGTAGTATTAGCAGCAGTAGTAGTAGTTGTAGTAGTATTAGTAGTAGTTGTAGTAGTATTAATAGCAGTAGTAGTAGTATTAGCAGCAGTAGTAGTAGTTGTAGTATTAGCAGCAGTAGTAGTAGTTGTAGTATTAGTTGTAGTAGTATTAGTAGTAGTTGTAGTAGTATTAGTAGCAGTAGTAGTAGTATTAGTAGTAGTAGTAGTATTAGTAGCAGTAGTAGTAGTAGTATTAGTAGCAGTAGTAGTAGTATTAGCAGCAGTAGTAGTAGTAGTATTAGTAGCAGTAGTAGTAGTATTAGCAGCAGTAGTAGTAGTATTAGTAGCAGTAGTAGTAGTAGTATTAGTAGCAGTAGTAGTAGTATTAGCAGCAGTAGTAGTAGTAGTAGTATTAGCAGCAGTAGTAGTAGTAGTAGTATTAGCAGCAGTAGTAGTAGTTGTAGTATTAGTTGTAGTAGTATTAGTAGCAGTAGTAGTAGTATTAGCAGCAGTAGTAGTAGTTGTAGTATTAGCAGCAGTAGTAGTAGTTGTAGTATTAGTTGTAGTAGTATTTGTAGTAGGAGGATCTAAGGAAGGAAAAGCCTTCTTCTTGAGTTCTGCCAGTTAGTAGTCAGTAACGTTTCAGTAACTAACTCAGTGATTTTCTAAACCAGCTCCTGAGGCCAGCCTGGTTCCATTACAGCCTGCAGAGTGACATCATGTGGTTAGACTTTCCCCTATCTATCTTGTGGTGAAGACATGGGGCATTTATCTGAGCTCAGCGGTGGCAGCCATGATGGAAGTGCCCCCCCATCCGGCACCCACCCTGGATTACTCTGGAAGACGTTTCTCTCTCAGATGTTCCACTGCAGAACCGAAGTAGTATCCTGGAACAACAATACCTCTACACCAGCTAGTTACCAGACTGTAACGTCCAACGCCAGCGGAGCAAAATGAAAAGCAGCAAACAATGCAGGAAAAAGTGAGACTTCTACAATGGCCACATCTGTATCTTGCAGCTATGATGGCTGTGTGTTTCCCCTCCCTGTATTGTGGGGGAACGACAAACCCCCCGACGAGGAGCGTTGGGAGGGTTTGGGGAGGGGTTGTTGAGTTTTTTAACCTTTATTTATCCATGGATGGTTGACGGTGACTTTAGCCGTGGTGATGGTGATCAGGCCTTACTTGGTGTTACTTTAGTGGGGAGAACCAGTTAATTGCTATAGCATGTGTAGCTCTGTATACCATACACCACAACACAGACCCAGGGATATCATGTCACCGCGTGAACTAAGGGCAAATGGCTTCAAAGAGTGTTTCCAAAAGAGAGGGTTGGGTTGGGTTGGGGGGGGGGGGGGCTGTGGCGATGGCCCATATGTTCCAACATAGAGATTTATGTTGTTAAACTGCATAAAATGGAGCCTTTTAAAGTTTTTTCCAGAGAATGAAGGTGGTTTTACTGAGCAGTTCCACTAACTGAGGGGTTCAGTGCCTTGCTCAAGGGCACCTCAGTGGAGATGAGAGTGTTTCTGATTCACTTTCCCAGCCCAGATTTCCCAAGCTGGTCCGGTGACCTTTACGGCCACATGGCCTGCTTCTCTAGCCTCTCGCCCTCTGCCACCCCCCCGGGGGGTTCAGAGGGCTCTGGGCGGATCACTACGACAAACATCTGAGGTTTGTCTCCAGGAAAGAAGGGGGGTAATAACACAATTGAGGAAAGGGAAGATGAAAGGGATCGAGGGAAAAGCGAAACTCACTGCAGCGAAAAAAGACAACAGCCTTCTAGGAAAAGTGACAGTGGGAGATGGAGACGAGGTAAAAAGCTCTCTTCATACAACATGAAATATTGTCAAGCACAAATCTCAAGGTTTCGTCTGGAAACTCGACAGGTGAGAAACACGAGAGCTTTCATAAGGCAGGTTAAACAGTAGGAGGGGCTTCTGGGACGGCGTTTCTACTTACACACTCCGTCGTGGTGATGTGCACGTTGCTGGTGATGAAGGACAGACCGTCATTCATGCTCACTTGGAGATAAATCACCCTGAAACAACACAAACAGGCAAACATAAGGGAAGTGAGTGACTCAATACTGTAGCAGAACATTACATCTGCCATGCGGTGGACGCTGTGGTCCCCACACCATGGCACGCATGGTGTTTGGCAGTGTTGGGGTGCGTTCACAACAGGCATGTTCTGATCGGTTTATTTTAACTCTTCAGCGTTTCCTGCTTTAGTTGGTTCGAACTCTGGTGGCGCCAACTAACCGTCTTCCAAGGGAGCTGTGGTGGTTACAGGAAACAACCCCAAAACACAAGGGATTATGGGTAAATGGAGATCACAGCAAAGAGCAGACACATCCGTCATGCTGAAATGAAGTTACAGGGATTATCTATCTGTCCAATAAAGCAGCAGCAAGCCTGGTTCACTTCAACCGAAACGAAATAAAAACAAAAATACAAACAAAGACTTTTTCCACCACGGTCGAGACCAAAGAAATGACCTGTAGGTTTAACCGCAGCTTTAATGTCATGCATGAGCTACGCAGCTGGCATGGAGTCGATGGATGAATGTACTTGAAATGGAAAAACCCAACCTGGCTGCGCTCAGGAATGATAACAACCCACTGAACATGCATGTGGACGGGAGACGGGTTTGACTCGGATCTATTTCTCATGTGTAATCTTTGTGTTACGGACGGTGTGTTAGTGATATTTGCAGCCTCTAAGCTTTTTCCAATATTAAAATAACCTGAAAAGAAAGAAAGAAGGAAAGAAAGAACAAAATCAAATTCCTCATTTGCTGTCAAAGTTCACCCTTCTGCACATACGCCTGCAACAAGGAGGTCCCAGTATGCATCACTTCACTCTTTGAGGGTTCTGGGGCAGAAAGGTTGAGGAGCCCACCCTCAACCCAGAGGCTCAGTGGGCTGTTGTCATTCCTGAGGCAGCAGCAAGTCGGCCATCTTTCTGCCACCAACAAAGGGTAAAGTCTTTGTCAAAACAAGCTTCTGCCTATGCTCCGGTCCAAATCCCATCATGTCAAAACCCCTTTCAGGACCTCCGGCCTCCCAGGGTTTCTGGCACTGCAGAAGTCTTCCTTGATGGTCTGAATCCCTTCCTCCCTCGAGTTGGGAAAAACATTTCGGAGAATTGCAAGTGACCTCAGGTGACCCCTTTGGAGCCTCTTGAAAACATGTGGATGAAAGGCATACTTTCAGATGGCCCCCCTACATTCTGGTTAGGTAGGGGGGGTCAGGTGGACGTGACGGGGTCTGGCGTATGTAATGGGGCCATTTGACTGATAACCAAATCTGCTCTGGCTCAGCTGTCTGGAGGCGGGGGGGTTAGTGGGTTAAGTTCATGATCAGCAGCATACCTCGCTGACAACAAACAGCTGGAGACCGAGGGATTCAAACCTCAAACGAGTCACAGAAAGGGGTAGTGTGTGTGTGTGTGTGTGTGTGTGTGTGTGTGTGTGTGTGTGTGCATGTATGGGATCAGATAACTCTCATAAGTCACAAATGAATACAACACGATTCACAAATATATTTTGCGATTTATATATAAATGTCTCTGTTCACAAATATATTTTTAATGCACACACAAATACGTCTCGTTTTATATAAATGTAAAAACAATATATATATAAATGACAGAAGGTTCACAAATAAATTAGTGTTCACAAATGTCTGTTTCCGATGCACACACAAATACGTCTCATTTTATATAAATGTAAAACAAATCCACAAATATACTTAGTTAAAAACAGCTGCAGTGTTCATCTACAACATATTTCAATGTTGTTACATTTATATGCAGATTGTCGAATCTGCGTTTAGAAACCTCCAGACGAGTTGTGAACCTCGTTACATTTGTGTGTGGGTTTTTGAGAGTTTCCTGACGTGGTTAGATTCACAAATGCATTTTTTCTAAAGGGCCTTTCTCTGTAGCCTATCAGACGTCTCTTTCAAGTTCAGCCAATCACACCAGCGTGTGATGTCAATGCTGCGTTCAACGTCCCTAATCCCTGACGAGTTTGGCGTCCGGTAGCAGTACTCCAAGTGTAAATTAAACATACACGTTTAGCCAATAATCCCCTTGTTGTTCGTGATTGAATACATTTGAATTATGATCGTGATCGAGGGGTAGGGCGAAGTACATGGCCCTCCAAACGGAGATTTTTCAGGGGCACACTACAAACCGAGGGTTATGACAAATCTCCGACAATCATCGGCAAGATGGGGGGGGGGGGGGGACGCTGCACAAGCAACAAAAGGAAACCACAAATGTAGTATTTTCTTCATTAATAAAGATTTAAAAAAATATTATAAGCATCGTATTATCTTAGTTTAATGTCGTTTCAATGTATTATAGACCTTTTCTTTATAACAAGCATAACAAAAAGGAAACTCTCAAAAATCCACACACAAATGTGTATGCTATGGCCCATATGTTGCCACACACTGCAGCTGTTTTTAACTGAGTATATTTGTGGATTTGTTTTACATTTATATAAAACGAGACGTATTTGTGTGTGCATCGGAAACAGACATTTGTGAACACTAATTTATTTGTGAACCTTCTGTCATTTATATATATATTTTTTTTACATTTATATGAAACGATACACATTTGTGTGTGCATTGAAAATATATTTGTGAACAGAGACATTTATATATAAATCGCAAAATATATTTGTGAATCGTGTTGTATTCATTTGTGACTTATGAGAGTTATCTGACCCCATATCCATGCAGGCGTATGGGTGTGGGTGGTAATACGACACAGGTAGTTGGGCTTGCTCAGTCACTTGTGAGGACATGCACTCCGTGGCCACTTTATTAGGTACATCTCCCCGTTCACACAGACCGCTCCCTCCTCTGCATAGCTGTGACTGAAGACAGGTTCAGGTACTGTTTGACTAAAGGTCAGAATGGGGACGACGCTTTTGATTTAACCGTCTTTGAACGTGGCATGGTTGCCAGTGCCAGCATCTCAGAAAGTGGGATGTTACAGTAATTGTGCAGTAAACCAAACACATCCATGCAGCGGCAATCTGATGAGAGGGGCAAGACAGCCGGGCCACAAGCATGCAAACAGCTCAGCACAACAGCTCAACCCTTCTACACATGGATGCTTCTAGCAGGATAACAAAGCACGTATCATCTCAAGATGGTTCCAGGGACACGACAGCGACTTTAGTTTACTCCAACGGCAGATTGACCAAACAGAGACTTGTAGGATGAGGTGTAACGGGATGTTTGCTGCATCAATGTGCCGCTGAAAAATCTGCTGTGTACCTAATAAAGTGACCACTGGGTGCATGTGTGTGAGATTGGAAGATTATCAAATCTTTTTTTTTTTATCCGATGCTAAACTATCTGAGATTAAAATAAGATGGCGGGGCAGGAAAAGGACGAGAGGGACGGAGAGGAAACTGATCGGTGTAAATTTGAGGATGTGGAGGGAAAAACACGGTAGGGAGGAAACGCCGGCCGTGTCAGACCGCTGTTAGGGAAGGAGATGAAAGGAACAGGACAGACGGTACTACACACACACACACACACACACACACACACACAGTAGACAGAGACGCTTCACCAGACCTACCATTGATAATAGTATCATTCAACAAAACATTCAAAAAAAGTACAGGGAGAAATCCATCGTAGAAGAGGCAGATACCAATTTAGCCTCAATGGACCAGAATGCAATGCAACCACAAGAGTTGTTGCATTGTGAGTGAGGGGCGTGGCCAAAGACACAAACTAGTTAGCTAACTAGCTAACAGGTGAGATGAAGCAAAATCTTTGAGCAACATGACATCGCCCAAACTTTGATTGAATGCAACAAGTGCGCATACGTACTCTGGGGGTTGTCGAAAAGGCATTCTGGGAAATGTAGGAACTCACTAGCTGCAGTAGAAGTAGGCGAGGCAGGTTCAGGGAAAGTGGGCTCACCAAAAAAAGGACTTTCATCACAAAGTAACCCCCCGGGGTGTGTTGAGATCTGACGGTGGAAGAGGATCTGAGGGTGGCTGCTAAACAATGTTGTTAGTCTGGGTTTCACTGGAGAGCTGTAGGGTCAGAGGTTTCCCACCATGCCGAGACAAAACTGCGTACACACACACACACACACACACACACACGCGCGCACACGCACACACACTTGAAAGGACAGAGTAGCTGCTTCATGGCTTTGATCAGAAAAACTGGACATGGAGGGAAGAGGAGGGAGAGGAGGGAGAGTTGACGGGGATGAAAGTTTATGTGTGACTGAGAAAAATAAAAGACAGATACTGAAAGAAAAATGAACAGAAGGGCAGAAAGAGGTGGTTGTGGGGGGGGAGGGGGGGGGGGGGGTATTGGAAAGAGCCACCGTGGCACAGAAAGACTGGGGGGGGCAAGAGAGGTTTGGGACCGGCGAGTCGGGAGGTTAAGTGTTGAGGGATAAAAAGGGTGGAAAGTTTAAGAGAATGAGGAGAATGAGAGAGGGGAGGGAGGGGAGGAGGATGGGGGAGGATGGGGGTGAAACCACATAACGTACCCGAGGTTTTACGACCCTCTCGCCAAAGTATTGATTAAAGGTTTAGAGAGTCGTCAGGTCTCTCTGTTTCCACCCCCGCCACAGAAAACACCAACTGTACACTGGGTTTGTGGACGGTACCGACAGCTAGGAGGACGAAGTGGAGCAGCATCAACCCCCAACACCGAGATCAGTACGAGATGCTGGCTGACAAGTTGTTTCCTTTCTCTAGCAGTGAAAGCGTCTCTTTCGTGGCCTGTTTTGTACTTTCGTTCCCATAAAAATAGACTTGTTGACGTTGGAACGCGGCTCGGCTCTGATGGGAGAATAAGATCAGCTGACGGAGAGACTCGATCGGCGTTATGGAAATATGTGTTTCAGGAGAGATTCTCATATTCCACTAATCTACTTTCCTCCCGGCTGGCCGCGCTCCGGCTCTCCAAACCAGGGTGTTTTTTTCCCCCCGGGAGGAATGTCGGTCCCGTCACGCCGTCACGCCGTCACGCCGCCACGCCGCCACGCCGCCACGCCGCCACGCCGTCACGCCGTCACGCCGCCACGCCGCCACGCCGCCACGCCGCCACGCCGCCACGCCGCCACGCCGCCACGCTCCCCGTTCCCCTCCCAGGTCACATCCATGTCCTTTAGCTTCCAATTCCACGATACCATAACTGTCTTCTGTCTTAGTGTAAGAATCTCAATCTATTCATCCACAGAACCGTGCGTCTCCCCAACCCGCCCAGCTCTGGAGGCTCCATGCTGGACTAACCGAGCTACACGGGGATTGGAACTACCAACCCAGCAGTGTCAGTGCCTTGCGAGTTGTTTCACATGAGACCCCCTGCTGGCTGATGATTCCTTCTGAGGCAGTGCAAGCGTCTGGGAAGTGAAATCATGCACGCCTCAAGCAGACATTATCCCACGGTCATCCTAACGAAGGACATGCCAGTGAAGTCTTGAAGAGGAGGGGATCGATTGTTGCAGAAGGAAATGTACTGGATTTTTAAATGTGTTGCTTTGGCGTATCCAGGTTTGAACGAGGAAATCGCCCTGAAGGGAGACCCTGCACGGTCGAGGCCGGCCACGTTTTCATTCTCCGATGTCCCAGATGTGCCCTAATTCAATAAAGGCTTTTTAACTGTATCCTCCTTCCCAGTGCAAGAGTGAGCCTGGCATGGCTCAAGCTCTGTGACAACACTTCCCAGTACCGGCAGCTGAGTGGAGTCTCGTCCACAAGCCTGAGTGGTATAGTGCTGTATCAATGCATGAGCTGAACTGAAGTACTGGTGCACGTTTTGCTCATCCCCAAGAGGAAGTGGTAGAAAGACTCTACTGTAAGAAGGCATGACCTGCTGACTAGTTGGTTATTGTGCTAAGCTGCACTTGGATCTACAGAAGAGGATTGGGATCGTAAAAAGAGCGAATGCACGGCGGCACTTCCCCCTGATATCGGAGGCCAAACGTAAAAACGAGGCACTTACTTCCCACTTTCGTCGATGACGGGAGCCGGACACAGCAGGAAGGTGTTCTCCACGCCCGCCGGCTTCTCGTCTAGGAGGACAAAACACCTTGATGAAGGTACATCCTTCAAATTGTAAATACACAACAATACTGTGTAAGTACTTAACAAAGGTACTTCTAATATATAAGTACTATGTCATGTGCTTAAAAGGGAGTAACAAATAGGGTTGGACCGATAAGACCTTTTGTTCCAATACTGAGTAGACTTCAGTTCTTCCAGCAGTTAGACCAACAACACTAAACCAGACTGATGAAGTGAGTTTAGTCTTTTCATTGCAGGTTTTACAGACCGGCACCCCTGAATCTCTTATCTTCACCTCCATCATATCGGCAGTGAACAACTGACAAGCCAGTATTAACTACTATGTGAAGTACATACATGGACTTACAGTGTGTTGTTAATAACATCAAGTATCCAGGAGACTTTACACGGATTATTGTGTACTTATATTACCTTTTGACAGGATAGTACACTGTTACAGAGTCATAGTGAAGTTAGTTAGTTGGTTGGTTTCTACCTTCAGCTGTACAGACTGAAGATGATGTGTTCAATGACCAAAGACATTCGTAAACAGTACAAGTACAGGTCAGGGCTACTCACTGATCGTGACGGTATCGTTGACTTTGAAACTGCAGAGCACCTGGTTGATGTTCCTGGCATGGAGGAAGCCGTTCCCTCTCACCACCACTTGGAACGACTCTGGTTGCAACAACAACAACAACAACAACAACAACGAGATGTTTGATGCTCTCGGCCAAACAAGATCACACCTGATACGTATACAGGTCACCCTGTCGTGCGTCAAGCTACGAAGCCACATCTAAAGCTGTTACAGCGGCGAGAGGTACTGCTTCCCAAACAGGCAGGATGTGGAGTTCCTCTCTGGGTCTGTGATGACGTGAGTCAACCTGAACAGAACAGCGCTTGCTGTGATAAAGTCCCATGTGGGATATCTTTCTTCTGGAGGAGTCAAAGTGATTCACTCCTTAATAAATGGAAAAAGCAGATGTGAAGAACAGCAGAAACGCCTTCAGCTTCACGATTCAATGTTCCTTTCATTCATCGAAAGGGTCTTGTCGACCTCGCGGCCGCCACACTCTGATGGTCAGCCTTTTTAACGAGACCCCGTTACTATGATTATTTCCTGTATGCCCATATATGGACGTCTTACGGTCTGAGATTGTCATTATTATAGAGAGCAGGGACTCCCGGTAATGAAATGAACACCGCACTCATCTGGATGACTCAGAAGGGACTGGCTTAGGTGTGTGTGTGTGTGTGTGTGTGTGTGTGTGTGTGTGTGTTTCCAGCTCCCCACCTCCTGCACACACACTGGAGGGCTCAGCTGCCAAAATCTCAATGCAGGATTTCTTGATGATCTGAAACGAGGAGGAAAAGACATTTTCATTTCCCGTCTCATACGGATACTCTCTGATACCGACGGCGGCGTGACTGTAAGTACGATACGTTCTACAGAGTAGAGGGCTCAGTAGAAACAGTGAGGTCATTTCCTTCTTCCTATTTCAGCCTTGATCTCTCTGCAACATGTCATACTCTTTTGGTCCCTGGAGGAGAAATGATCTTTTTTGTCTTATTATTATTATTATTATTATTATCTCAACCTGGATGCATCCACTGGGTCACTGCACAGTATTGTAGTATTTTAGCATTTCACTATTTTTCTATTTTCCTAGTCTGAGTTGTCTTATCGTCTTGTATTGTCGTCACCATTCTGCAAGACCCTTGAACCTTGAATCTTTACACTCTTGTCCGTTTTGCCATTCTAGCTGTCGCTGTGCTCTCCTACAGTATATTACTACTACTACTACTACTTCCTGTACTCAGTGATGTAGTGGTGAATAAGAAGGTGTGTAAACTACTTTCAGTGAGTGGCCATCAAGGGAAAACACCCACCATATGAACAAAAATCTATTACACTTTCAGAAAAACAGACCTGATCTTCCTACAACTTCCATCAGTTTGATACGACTGTGAATTTATGTCAACTTAAAAACACGGAAAACTGGAGAGGAGGGTCTGGTGGGCGTGGCTGCTCGGCGCTCCGCTGAATCCCTGCCTGTGCTCTCTGAATATACAGAGTGTGTTTCATGAACCCGACACACAGAGCTACAGTTCTGCCCGGCGACTGCAGCAGTGACAGCAGGCTATAAATCAACTCCCTCCACGTTCCCTTTGGCACCGGCTCTGCAAAATAGATGTGCAGTGGATATGAAGCCGGGGTACGAGTCCCACTACTGCTCTGGATCCCAGTGCAATACTCCCTAGACCTGTGTGTATATATATATATATAATACTGCTTACTTTATTAATACTATTTCTCTGTTACTGACTTCCACAGCTTCCCCTCAGTCAAACAGAGAACCATGTACTGGGTAGATGAGTCCTGTTTGTTAAATGATATTACATTTTTTATTTCAGTACTTGTATATTACTACTTATATTACTACCTTATTAAGAGATTATTTCCTAACTTCTACTTTTATTTTTTTATAAACTACTTTATGTTGTTTTCTGCTGAAGGTGAACTGCAGGATCAAACTGCCACCACAAATTCCTTGTTTGTGCAAATTTACTTCCAATAAATGTGATCCTGATTTTCACTGCGTTGCTCAGTGAACTTCTGCTGCACTTTTGCTCCAAACCCCCGAAGGAAACTGGTTGGAAAAATAAAGATTTTCTCTCCTTTCAGCCGGTTAGTTACCAGCTATGGTCTGGTAACCGGCTGGTTGAGAGACCTACTGTCGTATCCCTGTTGCTACGAGAGTTTATTTACCGAGTCGATGACGCCGCGGAGAGCGTGGAAGCCTCCCAGGACAGGAAACACATGCTCGATGGTGTCTGCAATGGTGGCCAGCTGTAGGGAGGGAGAGGGAAGGATGAACGGATGGAGAGAGAGAGAGAGAAAGAGGAGGAGAGGAGGGGGAGAAGGGGTAAGGTAGAGAGGATGGGGGAGAAGAGATGGATTGGATGGAGGAGAGGAGGAATAAGGGGGTAGGGTATAAACATTAAGATGAGCTACTGATCTAGACAACAGGATGAAAACAACAGAAAATAGTAGAACAATACAAATAAGAATTGGGAAATAAATGCATTTAAAAAAGATAGATCATAGAAATACACACAGGAATAATTCAGAGGTAAAAGTACTACAGGCTGAGGTTTGACCGATATGGCTTTTTAAGGCCGATACTGATATTGTCAGACTGAATTCACCGATAGACGAGTTTGCATTTGAGTTTCCCCCGAATGTTCTTCTCCTCAGGGTGAAAAGCCTCTGAAACAGCATCTAGACCGTCATGGACACTAAAACTCTCCACTGAAACCAGACTGGTGAAAGTCTTTTAGCGTCGGCAGCTCTTGACTGGTCCACATCTGATATTTAATAAAAGGCGATCGGCCAGACCCTACCCTGACAGGAACTGTGAAATGACATGAAACGATAACCTTCAGCCACGCAGAGTGCTACACACTAGGGGTGGGCGATATGACTAAAAATCAATATCGCGATTATTTCAAAGTTTTACCTCGATTACGATTAATGTACGATTATTTTATTTGTTTTGTTTTATTTTAAAATTTGTTTTATTTTGAAATTGACTGGATGCTCTATGCCGTTCCTGTGTCTGACTTCCTGCCCGCCTTGACACATTCGCTTGCGGCTCGCAAAAAACGAACGGTCCAAACCTGTCTGAACACGGCGTTATTGGACGGGGCGGAGGGACGTGACTGAATACGACGTAGTATTTTTTAAGGGTTCATGAACGCAGCATTGGGGAAAGTATTTGGCCCATTCATTGGCGGGAAAGTGATGTTACGTCTGATGCGCGCGCACACACACACACACACACACACACACACACACACACACACACACACACTGGTTGCTTTGCTAACTGGCGCTTCTAGACGTTCCTCGTTCTTGTAGCCTAAATAACAATCGAAATCAACGATTTTGAAAATTTGCCACGATTACATAATTAAAATCGCAATTACGATTATAAACACGATTAACGCCCACCCCTACTACACACACAACCAAGGAGGGAACAGCGCTCACCGTCATGATCACACATTACACAATCGAGTAACAGCTCCATTTACAATCAATCACACGGGGCTTGAATCAGCGACCGGTCCATGAGAGAACAACGCTTTGGCTTTCAAACCTCCCAGACCTCCGTCGTATTGAACGCAGGACGCCTGGACCGTCCTCATCATGTAGAAGGTAATTGTAATTGTAATTGTTCTCCGGTCCAATCTGGCATGTGGGCGGACGCGGCAGCCCGAGAGGCAGCGCGGGGTTAAAAACTCTTTGGGATCGGTTTTCCAGGAAATTTTAAATTATGGGTTAGCCAAACTGCAAGAGGTCACTGAATACACACTGTACAGGCAGTCATGAGGCTTGGAGGCAGCGGCATTTAGTCTTGTTTTTCTCAAACCTAGATTCCTGAGCAAATGTGGTACAGTAAATGTAGGGCCTGTTTGTAGTACACATGAGGAGCTTTGTTCCAGGGTATCCACCATTTGAAAACCGATTGACTGCAACAAATTAAAAGAAATAGTGATATTTTTTTTAAAGTGTAGTAGTTCACTTGGTTCACAACATGGTAAACCGTTTACAGGCTGGATCCTCGTGACTTTAAAGATACTGAATGATGAAGTTCAGGTAACGATTTCTTTCCAAAGTGGATATGTAGCATTCTGTACAATTGCAAAGTACAGTCTAAGTTTGTTCCAGTGTAAGACGATATGTGTTAGCAGACGCATTACCTGTGTCTCGTTGAAGTCTTTGACCCCAACACAGTACACGATAGCTCCAAGTGACCTGGCTCTCTCTGCCTGTTGAAACAGAGAGGAAATAAAACAATAGATACCAGAAATTTGGTGCTCTCAGGTGCCGTGCAGTAGTTGCAGATTGGAGTTTTAGTTCTACAGACATTTCCTGGAGGCGGAGCTGTTCTGGAAGCAGAACTAATCTCATTGGTTGAGCTCAACCTCAATGGGTGGAGCCAAAGAACCACAGAGTACAAGTTAGCTAACTGGCTAATTTGAATGGAAAAAAGGAACAAAATATAAATAAAAATGGAATTCACTTATTTTTTCATTCATTCATGACCATGGCATTCAGGATCTTGGAAGGTCAGCAGGCTAGGCTAACTAGCTTACCTAGATAGCTACAGGCTAGTATGGCTAGTTTGAATTTGGAAGGTCAGCTAGACTAACCTAGATAATTTAGTCTGGCAATATTAATAATATTCATAATATTAGCTAGCTCCCCTCTTACCTTTTTCACTGGGCTTCAGTCTAACGTTACTTAGCCAGAAAAACTGTGGTTCTTTGGCTCCGCCCCCTGAGGTTTAACTCAACCAACATTATTTCTGCCTCTAGAGCAGCTCCACCTCCGAGAAATGAACTAAAAGGCCAATCTGGGAGGTAGTTTGGGAAGTAGCACCACAGTCTAGTGCTGCTTACCTCTTGCTGTGCCGTGATGAGCTGATGTTCCTGCAGCTCTCCATCTGTCAGTGCAATGATAACGCTGGCCGTCCCTGAAAAACACCACCGTGTTACAACCTCAACATAATACAACTCAAGAAGTATGTTTTTTTTCTGAAGGGGAGGTCGTTGTAATGCTTACCGAAGTTCTCATGGTGTATCTGCTCGTTTGCCTTCAAATGAGAAGAACAGATTACGGTCAGAAGGCCAGGAAGTATTGAGGTTTGGTTTGCTCTCCGCTCAAAAACACAAGTTCCACTCTTAGTTAGCTTAAAAGAACATACAAGAACATGAGCAAGAGCCTACCCTCTGCAATCCCAGGTGCATGAACGTGTCTCCACCAGGGATCTCTCTTTTCAGAGCGTTCAGCCCCTTTCTGATATCGACTCTGGAGAGAAGGAACATAGCAGGAGTTTGACCATGAAGCGTATAAACAGTGGTTGTGTCCTATTCGTCATCTCTGCTGCCGTGGAACAAAAAAAACACTGGTGTTTTTCTTTTGCTTACTTGAATTTGTATGTTCTTTATGTGTTGACTGAGTTTCAGGTCATTGAAACCCAATTGTGTCATTTAAAAAATACATGAAATGAAAAAGTACGCATTCATGAAAACATGCCTTTGTAGGTAGGCTACGGGTTTTCATGCAACAATATGCAATATGCTGACATGGGCCAATTATGACTTCCTTTCAGTTACAGAGAGCATTTGTGTGAGAACATGATGGGTTGGGTTTGCAGCAATCTGATTGGGTCTGTTGTACAATATCAAGATCATTCAATCCCAGAAAAGCACTTAAGATCATTTATAGTATTAATTTAATCACAAGAAGCATGTCGTCACCTTCTTAAACTAATGGCCTAAGTCATATTTTGAGGAAAATGTTTTTTTTGCCTAAATCATCTCTTCATGATGCTGGCCACCTCTGGTAAAATTGCCTACATCCTTATTGAAAAGATCATGCTGTTCCTACCCTGGTAGTATAATGGCCTATGTCAAAAGTGTGACTTAGGCAATTCAAAAAAAAGAAAAATGGCTTAAGTCACAATTTCTTGTGACTTAGGCAATTTTACAAGCTTTACTAGATGGCGGCTGCTTCCAGAAGAAAGAACAACAATATATTTGGTTCAGTTCTTTCTGTTTTTTGAAAGAATTTAAAATATGACTTAGGCCATTAGTTTAAGAAGGTGACGATGTATAAGCATTACGGTTGCAACATAAACAGTGATAGTGTATCCATATTGTAGGTTGTTCTTGACTGAAAACCCAATCTAATTGTCTAACTGTATCGGCGGACATTGTTTACCTGTTCTCAGTCAGTTTCATGATGGTGGATGCGCCGGAGGAGAAGGTTATGAAGGACATCCTCAACATGGGACTGGAACAAAAACAAGAAAACATCCCATCATCAGGATTGGACCCTGACATTTGTGTCCACCAGCCCACAGCCGGTTGGTGGTGGAGTAGACAACCTTACTGTACCGCCTGGCTGGTGTCTGGTGGTAAACTCCCACCTTGCATCACTAATACCAATATTACCACAACAAAGGAGATACCAGGTCTTTACAATTACAATCACATATCAATCAGAAACATTATGTCTGCTGTGGTTCGCCAGAATCGTGAATTATTTTTCGATTTGGAAAGTTTCGTTCCAAAACGCTTTATATCCATTTTAGGGAAAAGTGCAATTTAACCCTAACCCTCAGTTAATATGTCAAAAACAGGATGATTATATCCTCAAAACATAACTACACATAACTATTTTGTAAGCAAATGTCTTAAAATGACTTATTCCTTTACTAGTGAGCCATCGTGAGTTTTATTCATGCCAGCAATCATTTTGTAGCGTTAGTGTCTTTTTGGTGGAAATCTTATTTTGGGACAAAACTGGTCAATTCCTTTGAGGCCAATCCAACAGGCCTGTTTATACTTTGTTACCTGTTTGTTTTGTGATCGCAGCCCATAAATAAACACACCAAGACACCAAGTGACACAGCGCAATGATTCATATGAGTTATATGAGTTATAGCGCTGCGCAGGGGTTTACATTTGGCAGCGTTTGCGCCCTGTAAGCGTGACAATGACTTGATCAAAACCTTGTTGATGTTAAAACACGTGACAGCTTCTTTAGATGTGGTAAACATTTTGTTTGTATTTAGAAAGGAGTTGCGTGCACACACACGAAGCAAAATGTGTCACACTGTTTGTGAGAGGACATTAATGCAGATTTGTTTGAACCTTTCACTTGGTGGGGTAATGTATTCTGCTGTGGCTGAACTTGGCATCTCAAAGCTCCAGGTGTTTTCAAAGGGGACAAAACACCACAAACTGAAGCACATCTGGATGTAGAAGTCACACATCTTAATGCTTGGTGCATTCCTGCATTGTTGCTCCGCCTCTCAAAGGAACTGCTTGGAAATTTGACATTTTGTTCATTTTTTAACTATCTCTCCAATGCATCAATAAACTACCAATCTACCGGCAGGCAGACTCTTATTTTGAATTTTGTTACAGTTTTTCTCAGTCGCTTTAGTACATTTCTCGCATCAACATTTGCAAAACAGTAAGTGCATTTCTCGAAACAATTCATACAAACAGCACCACACAATGGATTACCTGCAAAAGCCTGTAACTTGCTCAAAATCCTGAGTTCATCTCTCAAAAGTAAATCTTTATGTCAATGAACATGTCAGTGCCGTCAGAATGACAAGTCCTTGTGTCATTGAGTACAAACAAGATAGTCAGAATGCTTAGCCATGTTGTCAATATAACAGTTACTCTGATGGAAACTATGTCGAAGGGTTTGATGACAATGATTGAAAATGTATAATCAATGCAATTTATGAAATGTGGGCAGATTTTGACAATTAGATGGACTGTTCTGCATGTGATGACTTACACAATGAAAGAATTCTAACATATTTTGGAGAGTAAAACTATTCAAGAAACATAATCTATTTTGATCACAAAACATATACAACCAATAATTGTTCAAATTTTCAGTCATAATTGTTAATTTGCCTAAATGTGCTAAAACATTTGCAAATGCTAACAAAGAGAAATGCTCTTTCTGTTGTGCTCAAGAAACAAAATGTTGTGAAGAATTTCACATATTGGTTTGACGACTTCAACTGTCATTGGAGAATTGAGCCAAAGCAACTGAGAAAAGTCAAGATTCATCAATTCAAGACACATTTACAAAAAAAGTCTAATAGAAATGTATAGAAAATATGACAGATTATGACAACTGGTTCAACCATTTTGCATGTAATGACTTATGCAATGAACTAATGCCTAGATGTTCTGGGGGTGAGACGATTCAACAGAGAACCAATATAATACATTTTGATCAGCATGACATAAACTATTGATAATGTAGGAAACAGCAGACAGTTGGACATAACCATTTGCATGAATGTGCTAAAGCATTTGCAATTTGTTCAAAAGAAAAGAGAAGCTGATTTTATGATGTGCACAAGTGACTAGATGATGTGGAGGATGAACAAGGAGTTTTGAGAATTTCAATTCTGATCTGAGAAATGTACCAAAACTGTAAAGTGCTTTGGTAGTGATAGTCTGGAGAGTTTTGCCATTAGCTCAGCCTCATCCATCTCGTCGACTGACTGACTGAAAGAGAGTAACAAAAACAAATACCCACTTGTTTCAACATAGTTCAGTTACAGTTACTTTTGAGTTTTGACTGAATCGAGGTGTCTCCCCAAATACCAATCAAGCTGCTATTTTGCTTTATTGTTGTGACTCGTTGTCCGCCATGCTAACCCCGGCTCAGCCAAGCTGCCGTGGCGCCAATATAATGACAATTATCTCAGGTTGAGCATTGAAATACCTCTTACATGTAGGTTGCATGCCTGAGGATCTGATTTTGTACTGCACATCCATGTGGTCCAGATCGGGATTTAAAAAATGCAACTCCGTGCAGCTTTTTTACATGTGAGGGAGGAAAACAGCTGCAGTGTGAACGCAGCCATAGAGTCGTCCTTGTCCAGTAAAAGTGTCCGTCACACTTTGCCCCGCTCTCAGTCTGGAGGCCTTTAAACACACTGGTGTACAGACCCTCTACCATGAACCCCACTGACCCCATCAGCTACTGAGTGAAACGACAAACCTCTCGACTGTTATGACATATGGATGCTGAGTGACTTAGCATGTGGCTCACTTTAGCTCCAGGGACCGAATGTGTGTATTTTATTTTTTGTGTGTTTACTGATGTGTAACAATCTGCATCTCAGGGCTCCAGGAAATTGAGAGACACAGTACAGTCGTAACGTTTCCACTGTTAAGTAGAGTCCACCAGCAGATGAATGCTCGCTGAATTATCTCCAAACGATTCCTCTTGCAGATGGAACGGTGCGTTTGTTTGTATTGTGTTTAAGGGAGAATTGTCTACTAATGCAGAAAGATTGCATGAAGAAGGACTTTCATAATGGTTACCACTCTATGTATGCACGTATGACATCTGTACATGTCTTCATACATGTATTTGTGAATAGTCTCTTACCTTTTGAACTTCTCAGCGAGATTCTCCACAAAGTAGTAGATTTCATTCCAGTGATTCTTGACACTGCCAGACCTGCGAGACAGAGACGGGAGAAAATAGTGAAATAACCAACGTCTATATATAATATAGCAATAAGGCGTGAGAGAGGGATCGACCCTGTAATCACTGTACAGAACCATGATTTATGGCAATGATCAGCACGGATGGAAGATGTTTTGACCAATCAGATTGCTGGGTTGAAACTACCGGTTGTATAATGTCAATCTAAATATCTATAAGTTGATTGCTGCATGTTACGTCACCGTGTCGACATGCTACATCCAAAGCTCTAAGTAATCTGTCAGACATGTACTAGCCTGCGTACGGTAGAGCAATCACACAAGACAACAAGGTTTCGTTTGCCAAAAAACACAGGGGGGGAAATCATTAGGTCCATAACATGAAGAACAAGATGTGTGTTTGTTTTGGAGCGCTGAGCTGAAGATTCATTCAACAAGAACTGATGGACAAGAAAGAAATCACATGTTGACCTGTCTGGAACAAGCTAGCTAGCTAGTTGGCTAACTAGATAGATAGATAGAGAGACAGACAGACAGATAGATAGATAGAGAGATAGAGAGATAGATAGAGAGATAGAGAGATAGAGAGACAGACAGATAGATAGATAGAGAGATAGAGAGATAGATAGAGAGATAGATAGATAGACAGACAGACAGACAGACAGACAGACAGACAGAGAGAGCTAGCCTATCTAGTTTGTGTAGCATGAAGGGCTAACTGTCAACTCAAAACAATTAGCCAGTTCAATTCATTAGGGGCCGGTGAGGGGCCGGTGAGGGGCCGGTGAGTGGACTGCTGAGATGAAAGACGGCGGTGGCGTTGCTGGGTGTGTAATTTAGCACCCTCCTGTATCCTGGATCGGCCCCTGAAGACTGAGGAAATTGGCCCCGGTCTCCCCAGGGGGCCTCCATAAAGCTGGGCTATTATGACAGGCTGCTACTTCCCCCTAATGGAGCTACCTTCATTTCCTCCGGGCACACGGACCATGCATGTGTGTTTGGAGTCACGTGTGCACTTTCATTAGGGGAGGGGGGCTTCCGGCTCGAGGTGGCCAGTCAGCCAGTCGGCCGTTAGCTAACGAGAGAGCCAGAGAGATGACACATGGGAAATGAGCTAATTGACTGTAGTGAAACTGGAGGCAAATCTGACCGTGGGACCCAACAGACACTATCTGATGGAAAGCTGCTTCTTTTCCCTTTTTGTACGAGAGAGAAGGTCACCGCCACTTTCTCCACTGGACGAAGAAAAGAGCGCCACCTACAGGAACTCAAACTCCATCAACAGGAAATCCAAGGAGAAAGACGTCACAGTACTGGACACACTGTTTGATTGACAGGTGATCTCTGGGAAGAGCAGTGAGGAACACCACAGTGAGGAACACCACAGTGAAGAACACCACAGTGAAGAACACCACAGTGAGGAACACCACAGTGAAGAACACCACAGTGAGGAACACTACAGTGAAGAACACTACAGTGAAGAACACCACAGTGAGGAACACTACAGTGAAGAACACTACAGTGAAGAACACCACAGTGAGGAACACTACAGTGAGGAACACCACAGTGAGGAACACCACAGTGAGGGACACCACAGTGAAGGACACCACAGTGAAGAACACCACAGTGAGGAACACTACAGTGAGGAACACCACAGTGAAGAACACCACAGTGAGGAACACCACAGTGAGGAACACCACAGTGAGGCTGAGAGACGAAGATGGTTGGGATCCACTCATCTGATGCATCTGATTTTACCAGGAGGTATACGTATATGTTGAACCACCAAGACAATATCAACCTGCCAAAGCAGACGGTGTGTCCTGGCGCTACATGGGAGCCAGACTAAACGCAGACTTCCCAGTTTAGCATCAGCTAGTATTAGTTCCCACTACGCTGAGGATCTCAACCTGTTGTTTGAGGATAATACCCAGACATAACAAACAGGAGGAGTCATTTCCTGGAAGCTTTGGGCTGAAGGGTTTAATAAACTAGATCTCTGCACATATAAATATTCCTCATATGTTTGCTCAATGAGTTAGTTTACTATTTCTAATATGTATTACACGCTTCTTTGCAGAATAATGTTTTGGTTGCTTGTAACAGTTGGAGCTTATTCTACTGGTGCAAGTCGCTTTGGAGAAGAGAAGGTCAGCTGAATGCCTAAAATCTGAAGTGGAAACGAAGTGTGACTCATGTTATGTGTCTGTAATCACAGACGTTTTACCTTTTGGGTTGTTGGGTTTGTGCATAGTGCTGATGTGAAAAACGATGTGAAATTCATTTCTTAAAGCTACAATATGCAACTTTCCTCCTCGAGGCAGGAAGTGCATTGTTAGTCCCGCCCCCCTCCTCCCTCTCATTGGTGTGAACAGCATCTATCCTGAGGTAACCGGCGTCCGTAAAGCAGCAGATGGAGAGCGAAGCCGATCTGAGATGAAAAAAAAAAATCAACGCTGATGTTCACCATGTTTTTAATGTTCTCTGTTCTTTCTTTTCTTCCTGCTTTCCTCCATTGTTGTTGTTGCTGTGACTTCCTGCTCTGTGGCCGCCAGCCTCACCTTGATAGACACAACAAGCTCATCGCTGGCCACGCCCACAGCAAACATTACAAACGTCCCATTGGAAAGCCAGTTTCAGACAGTTAGTATTTAGCAACGTCACAGAGAGACACAGGATGTACAGTATATCCTATTTATTCTCGTCCCCAACAAACAACAACAACAACAACAACAACAACACATCAGCCCTGAGACGTTATTGCACTTCACTGGAAAGGTTGCGTGTGTTCCTGTGTAGCTCAGCGGATAAAGCATGGCACAAACACTGCTGAGGCTCAGGTTCCCACTGGGGCCACCCAGGCTATATGGACACTTGGTGCTGTAATATACTTCACAATAAAAGCCTTGACCAAACAGCATGTTATGTCAGTTTCAGTCTTTTCATTTGTTACTGTTGATGAGTTCGAAACGCAGGTCAACTAAACATGCTACACCAGCGTTTTTTTCCCTCGGTGTTGTTGTTCTGATGACATGACTGACTTCCCCCACATCAAGGCCTCGCATTCCTCTGAGGCTGACTGAGCGCAGAAAAAGGACAAGACCTTACAAGCTAAACAAAATCCTCCCAAAATAAAAAGCTGGAGGTGGAGGAGGAGTTCAAAATGTGCAGCGCAAACAGAATTAGCACACACACACACACACACACACACACACACACAGTGAGCGTCTCTGACCTAAGGGTCGGACAGGAGCCAACTTCTTTAGGGTCGCAGATTGTTCCATTACGGCAACAGAGGAGGGGAAAAACACAGTACACAGGGAAAATTTAAAAACTCAGCATATGGCGAGGCAAGGCTTTTCTTTCATCTACCAGTCATGTAGGGATGTCAGGATACTGTTTGAGTGTTTATTTAACACCAGGGTGAATTGGAGGACTCCCGCCTTTGGTTTTTCAACTGCTTATCTTTTTTTTCTGAATCACATTGTGTTTGCCTTGGAAGAGTCCATGTTCTGAGGTAGCTGCAGTCGTGGGACCGAGGCCTAGCTTGCAGTTTCACTCACCTGTCAAAACAGCGTTAAGAGAGGAAGTGGGACATTTTCTTTCTTTTTTGATGAAACCATTTTATCCCATTCCTCTTCCTTTAATCTAATTTTAATGGTCTGAGTCAAGCCCTGAAGTTCAGACGTTTTGGGTTTGGCCACAGGAACTAAACGCTTTAAGAGGCCAGGGGCTTTACAGCCAGCCGATAAAGAGTCCCTGGCTTGTTCTGTCATAGTGAAGCGTCAAAACCTAGCGACAATGTTTCCTGGAGTGTTTCACATTTGATGAATCCTTTGGATAAGCATGATGAATAACATGTGTTGGGCCAGATGCCATTTGAAGGTTGAGAGAAACAAAGAGAAAGAGACGGGGGAGAGAGGAACGACAAGATAGAGAGAAAAAATGATAAAGCGACTTGTGATCTCTGAGATTACACCGAATTCAGATGACTGGAAATGAGATAATGTGAAAAATGTGTTGGCTCTCTCGCCCACGCATCTGCCAGAGGAAACTCGCTGACGATTCGCTGAGAAGTGCAACCACAAGTCCAAGTTAACTCTGCCGGCCTCTGAGTCGGCCTCAGCCCACACAGCTGGCAGACAGGCCAAGACAGCCGAACAGCAACACCAGGCCAAGACAGCCGAACAGCAACACCACCATCCAGTCAGAACAAGAACCAGACACTCAAACGACCAGAAGGTCTCAGTCCTGGTCTGAAGAACAGCGCAACAAAGTTTTCCTTCAACCAAGTTGAGGTTGACATGATGTTTTTCAAGTACATTTTAATTTCTACCTTAAACTGCGCCCTCAGACTGCAAACATAGGGGAACCCCAGAAGGTGCCTTGGGGAACCCCTTAAGGTCCGTGACCAGGATGGTACGTCCACAGATTTCTAACATAAAGGAGTTCCTCAAGGAACCCTTTGGGAACCCCTAGGTGCTTGTTGACTCTTTTTACCTCAACATTGGTGTCTAACCTCCTTTAGGTTTTCATTATTTTTGCTGTGTTTTAACTTTACACTTTAAGCTTTTCTTGACCAATGGGCTTCCAAGTCTTTTCTGTTTCCAACTGTGTACTTCTAAACAGGTTTAGATGTTAAAGTGCTCCTAGATCACTACAGCATTCAGATCAGAGGTAGATTTCAGTCTACTAAGTACTAAGGCGGTTTATACACATCATTGCTGTTTAGTGATGCTAGACAGACCATGGCAGGAGGAGACAGGACGGTGCTTCATGTCCCCCAAGGGCCTGGAAGACCTAGACAATGAAAACATGTCAATCATTTAAAATCATCTTTTTCTGCTGACTGGATAAGACTGCAATGGCCAGTCAGAGTGTGTGTGTGTGTGTGTGTGTGTGTGTGTGTGTGTGTGTGTGTGAGGAGAGCAGCTGGAGAGAGAGAGGGGAAAAGAGAGAAGAACAGAGGGAGAGAAAGGAGAAGAAAAAGAGATTAACAGCGAGAAGGAGAGGGAGGAAAAGAGGGAGAAACAGTAGAGAGACAGAATGAGAGGAGAGAGAGAGTGAGACAGAATGAGAGGAGAGAGAGAGCGAGACAGGTAGAGAGACAGAATGAGAGGAGAGAGAGAGTGAGACAGGTAGAGAGACAGAATGAGAGGAGAGAGAGAGTGAGACAGGTAGAGAGACAGAATG
>JAXDDX010000130.1:1122500-1195000 GCA_034670405.1 Hoplostethus atlanticus | reverse complement strand
GGGTTCTGTAGTCACTGCTGAGCTGCGTGAGACTTTTCATTCCTCTTTCCTAGATCCAGTAATAGGCCTTTAAAAGGTGCTACGTGGAGCACTTTGTGTTTCTCAAAATTGAGACCATATTTCACATAAACCCTGTTGCTTCCTGTTGCAGAGGATGCTCGTACTCCCCCCTCTCCCTCTCCCACCTCCCCCCCTCCACGGGGGTTGCTCTGTTTGTTTTGAGGAGCAAGAAGAAAGATAAGAGCTGATACCCGTCCTTGTTAACAGCCAGAGTGCACGCAGAGGAGGTGATGATGATGTGGAAACTATGCTCTTGGACTAGTGCAATTGGAATAAAGTTGTGTATTATTGCAACGTTTTCCTGCCAAATCCAACACAGTTGCACACAATGCAAAATGTAATGCAGAGGCCAGGTCTGGTTTTATACAGCAACTCTACCAGCGTCTCAACATGAACACGGTAAAGATGTGCTGCTGTTAAAATGCAACACGCAGCAGCTTTAAACAGTGAATTCAAGCCACACTAGAAAAACATGCTCCTGTTTACCGAGGCGCATGACATCATATATAACCTCAGTCTTTACTGGTGTGCTCCAGGCAGGTATATGAACTAAGATGGAGGCTAGTGCGCTTTCTCCTGCTTTTCTCTCAACTTTAATTTCTCCCCAGTCGGAGCCCAGCTGCTGGAGTCCAGCGCTGAGATGTCACAACCACAACATTTTTCCTATGTGGGCGGGCAGAGTGGAAATGAATGAGTGAATGGTCAAAAAGAAGCAAAAAAAAAAAAAAAGTCCCTTCAGGATGATTGTGGGAGGAGGACAAAAAAGTCCCTTTGCCGTGATAGTTTATGGGGTATTTTTATTTTGAGGGAAATTACAAATTTACAAGAAAGAGGAAGTAGGTTTTGGTGCGGTGGAGTGTGTTAGAGAGAAACATCATCAGGAGAACTTCCAGATCATCATCATTCTGCTTGTTCAGCAAACTGTACCCTGCCAGCCTCCTTCCCAGCGTCATCACACACACACACACACACACACACACACACACACACACACGCGCGCGCGCGCGGGCGCGCGCAAAAGTGGTGATGAGGTGAATTAAAACCCACTGAACTGGTTTTCATCCATCTGAAATGAAGTTGAAAACAGCTGGTATTTGGCATGGTCCCTAGTGGACTCACACGAACCAGGCCACGATGAACACATTGAGACTGCAAAGTAAAATGTGACAGTAACACGAAAGGAAAAGGCAGATTTGGGACTTCATTTTAGTTGTGTTACCTAAACTATTCCTAACAAAAAAATCACTGCAACACTCCTATAATATCCCTCTGGAGACGTATAGTATGTCTATGGTACTCCACAGTGAGTTTATAGTGACCTTATTGTGCTTTATGGTATCTGTACCTCCTATGATATCACTATAATACTCCTATAGTATTCCTATAGAGGCTTATAGTTCATCTATGGTACTCCACAGTGAGTTTACAGTGAAATTATATACTTCCTGTGGTATCAATATATTTGATGCTGTGATCACCTATAGTATTCCTATAGGATGTCGTATATAATGTATAGTTTTACTGTGATATATGAAATGTATTACAGGGTAGGTTATTACTCAGGACCGGACGGTGCCGGCTGGTTAACGGGCCTCTCTGTCCTGAAGAAGAGAACATACTGCCAGGCTGGCTACTTACTTATCAAGCACGAAGTAGAGGTCAAAAGCCCCTTGACACGAGCTCTCCTCCTCCTCTTCGTCTGGGAGCTCCGGCTCTGCTCTCGCGGATGGAGAAGAGAGCAAAAATAATCCGAACAAAACGAGGACGAGAGGCATGTTGAAAAACAATCTCGCCATCACTTTTCCTCAGAGGGAAAAAAAAGATTATTCCTTTGGAAAAAAAACAATAAAAACACCTCAGGAGGAAAAACACAGCTCAATGTCTTCTCACATCCCAGAGAAAGATAGGAAAAATAAAAATAAAAACTTGAGATGCCCAAAGGACAAACAAAGGATGCGGGCAAGGCTTCCCCGAGTCTCCTTAACTTTGAGCTCAGTTACGGATCATTGCCACGCGCATCCCGGTGAAAAGCCCGCTGGATGGATGCTGTCTCCACACAGAAAATAAAAAATAAACTTTTCAGATACACTCTGCTTTAACAACATAGGGGGAAAAAACAGGAAAAACTACTTTTGGAGAAACAAATCCAAACCTTGTCAATGGATGATGGATAAACTGAGGAATGGGTGGTTCGTAAAACTGGATAAAACTTTCCTGTCAAAGTGTCAAAAGTGGTTTTGCTCTAAATAAGCAAAATGGAGCTGCAGAGCAACGTTGGCGCTGGAGGAACTGGGAGCCCGGGGGACAGACTTGGCTGAAGTGGACCAGGTTTCATATTTCATCCTGAGGAGGAGAGAGGGAGAGAGGGGAGAAAAAATAGGTCAAGATCCCATTTTGCGCCTCCCTCGCGTTGCACGCTCGCGCATTTTTTTTCTTTTGGGGGGGGTGGGGGGCGGGGCAGTGCAGGGTGGGTCGATGGCACGGTGAGGGGCGGATCTGTCAGGGCGTGAAATGAATCTGTCAACCCGTTTTACAGAGGTCTCACCGCCTTAAAACAATCAGTACATTAGAGGTTCATCTGTAATCTCTCAGTTGGTTTGTTTGTTTGTTTGTTTGTTTCACTACCACCAGTTGATTACAGCGCGAGGGGCCATTTGGAGTGAACACACTAATTAGTCTCTCTTAATGACAGGCTGTTACCGGAGGCTGTAATGAACACACAACATGGGTGTAAGTAACTCACATTTACTCTAGTTACTGTGATTAAGTAGCTTTTTGTGTACTGGTACTTTTTTGAGTATTTTTTTCAAATCAATAACTTTCTTTTTACTTAAGTATGTTTTAACTGAAGTATTTAACTTAACTACATTTCAAATCAGATCCATTACAGAGTACAGATGCTGTATTCTCTCCTCCATTGGAATCAGAAACTGGACCAAACCTGCACAAGCATGTGGAGGAAATGTTAACAAGATTCAAATGTTAGCAATTTTATCTAACCGTAACATTAAATTCATGATAGTAGCTTAGTCCTGGTGTAATTACGGTAAGACACAGCGTTGGTGCAGTGACGCCATCTAAATGGAAAATAGAGCCAGACTCAAACAGTTTATTATTGTACTTCATATGATAAGAATTAATCTCAAAAGATGTGTCTGGTTGAAAAACACTGCAGAAATGTGAAAACAACAGTTGAAAAACTTTGAATTATTTCTCATCTTTAAGCTATAGTAAAAATACTATTTCCAATAATTAGTTGACATTTCCAATGGATTCCTGCTCAGGACATGGCTCTGGCTCTGTTTTTCATTTAGATGCCGTCGCTCCACTGTTTTTGGGCTAACGTACTGTACACCGGTAGATGCACCACAAAATTTAAAACGCAGCCATTTTCCCCCCTTGACACCTAGAGGGCGCCGTAAAGATCATATGTAACACCTGGAAAACTTGAATGGCAAACGATAAACTGGTCAAAATATAATATCTTTTTTCATTCCTTCATGACCATGGCATCCATGATGTAGGCTAGCTAACTAGCTAAATACCAAGATAGCTATAGGCTAGTATGGCTAGTTTGAACATGGAAGGTCAGCTAGGCTAACTAGCTAAATACCTAGATAGCTATAGGCTAGTATGGCTAGTTTGAACATGGAAGGTCAGCTAGGCTAACTAGCTAAATACCCAGATAGCTATAGGCTAGTATGGCTAGTTTGAACATGGAAAGTCAGCTAGGCTAACTAGCTAACCTAGATAACTTAGCATGGCTAGCTTGGGTTTTATCAGTTAGTAGCAGAGCGCTAGGCTTCATAATATTAGCTAGCTCCTGTCTTACCTCTTACTTGTTCCACTTCTTTGGCTCCTCCCACTGAGGTTTACCCAGCCAATGAGATTATTTCTACCTCTGAGAAATGTTTGTTGAACTAAAACTCCAATCTGCCGCCTGTTGCTTTTATAAAAAACAGCGGGGACCAAACTCATGCCTATACAGCTCCTGTACAGTAGGTAGGGGTGGGGCTTAGGATTTAGGCCCCACCCCTACCGCTGTGCTCTTTACCCCTTAGCCCCTGTTTAAAGACCCAGCATGTGTTGATGTGCACTTGTGTGACTTTTTCCCCACCAAACCGATCCCCTCTGATCCTTGGGTTTTGCAAATACAAGTCCTGTGCCTGCCAAAGCCCTGGTCCACCCACTCGTATATACAGGAAAAAGATGCAGCCTCTGTTGTTGGTCCCTGAAGTGCAGGCTGAAAACCAGAACCAATTCTACTGTAGCTTGCCACATTGGTGGTATTTGGGTTATGATAGCCAAGCGTCTGCAGTCAGTGCGACCAATCAGAAGTAATGCAACACTATTAGACCAGTCCTTCTGAATTAAGATCAATTGTCCGGTTTGGATTTTTTTCACTGATGCAATGAAGCCCAAACAGGACCAAATCCATATACTACAGTCAAATGCTCAAAATGAAAACCAAGGTGTTTAACTCACTAATGCATCACTTTACCAGCATTACATCAGTGTGTCAGGTCTGGCCACTAGTCCCTTCTGCTACTCATAAAATGCGTATTATCTTCATGTGTTTTTGCTGTCAGTTGAAGGCGAGTTCATTCTTTCCATCGAGACTCAACATGATGATTTTTGTTTTGAAAAGGAGAGATTCCAGTGCACTGCCATTGGTGTCCTTTCCTTATTGAGACGGACAGTAGAGAAGCTGAAAGGGCCAGAAAAGAAATAGCAGGGACCAGGAAAACTTCCCAACTGCACCATCACTGGGTACATGCTTTGACTTTAATGCTATAGAAATAAATACTTTAATAGCTTCTAGCTATTAAGAGCTATTAATAGCTATTCCATTTTTTTCATAGTATATGACTTCAAGCATCCTCTGGTGTGTGGAAACGCTTTAATTGTAAATTCTGGAATGTCACACAAAAGAATGACCATGAATGAAATTGGATCTATAAAAATGACAACTGGGAAAAATCCACTAATCAATATTGTATACTGTACTGTGTACAATATATTGTGTATATTATGTCTGGTATGTTTATTTGGTATAAACCTAAACTAAGAACACAGCATTGTCTTATTAACAGTAGAGAGTACACTACATGTCAGATCCATATTTCATAGCATTAGCTATAGAAACAGGAAGGTTCAGTCGTATTTTATGTGATTTGAGAGAAATTGACTGTTTTTGTTTTCGGTCCTTTATATGATGAGCTGAGAAATCTACTGTGCACACAACGACAATGCACTTTGTTTGATACCTGAGTTTGTTAAGGAATATATATGTCCTGTGTTCATGTTATGCACATCAATACCCGAGGGCAAATCCCCTGTACATGTAAACACAATGATCCAGATTGTGATTGTTGACATTCAATGCCGTCTGCATTTTGGCATCATACACTAAAACCACCATCCCTCCAGCCAATACTATACTTTTCTCCCATCTCTGGACATGTCCTTTATAACAAACTAATCCTTACAAATCTATTGGCACTGGCAATCAAAAAGGGGTGAGAAGTTGCATAATACTGCCTAGAACTGATTTTGTTCAGTTTGTTTTAATGGCCATCTTGAGCGAATCTAGTGTGGCTTTTCTATTGGGTGATTCCTCCAAGTGCCAAGAATGTGTTTGCTGTTAGAGACAGATGTAGCTGTTGTAGAAGTCCAAGTTTTTACTGCAGGCTTGGTGAACTGACGCTGCATTTTTGCTCAATGAAGTGGATTTTTTTGTTTTTTGGAAAAGTTTCGGTGTCTTTGCTTTCTTGGACACTACAAGCAATGGTCTTGTAAATAGCTGCTTAAGAGACGCTAAAGTTTTGTGGAACAATATACTTCTACTGTGTAACATCCAAGAAGTAATTGCCTGATGCAGGATAGATACGGGATAAAAGCATGAAGTGGGCCTTCAGGCTAGGCTGATTATTTGTCTTTTCTGTTGTAAAATACAAGACACACACACACACTTAACTTCGTCTTTCCATTGGCTTTTTTATTGTGTCTCACCACTGGAATTGATACAACCCAAGTATGGCTTGAAGTTCACTGCACAATGGACGCATTTCCCATACACAGTGAGAAAGACGTTACGTGACAGTTTTCCCACTGGAGCAGCAAGTGGATTACTTAACAGAGGTCCCAAATCAAAAGATCCACTATAACTTCTATTCCTTCTTACTGAAAGCCAAAACTTATTTTAACTTCCTTTTTGAAAGCCAAAAGTAAAAAGCTGCTCTTGACATTTCATACCCACAACAGCCATAGACACATTCATAGATTATAAACCCACTTCACATTTCAGTACCACTCTCACACTGTCGACCCTTCCATCATCAGAGTAACATTAAACAGAGATAAACACTACGAGGAAATCCCACCTTAGAACTTGTCTCCTTTGCTTTCATACAGAAGAACTCTACAGAGGCTAAAGAAGGCTTACAAGTCGAGAGAATGAAGAACAGATCACAGTTTGGACTTCATACTTTAACCTACATACTTCCTAAACAACTCCAGGTTCCTAAACCTTTTGGCTGCCAAAATAAAAGTGACCGCTGAATGCACCCTGACCCTCCTTCGGTTCAGGAAGTGCTTCACTTCTGGCCCGCAAAGTGCTTGTTGAGGATGCCCTTGGCAGTGTCGAGGGCGGCTTCAGCTGGGACAGGGATGTGAGGCGCGATGCCAGCTCCCTCCCAGGCCGGCCCGGCGGCGGTGTCAGAGTGGATGGTGGGGATGCTGAGGAAGACGTTGGTCTCGCCAACGGGGAAGGTCACGGGTGGGTGGGATGCCCCGGTGGTGGTCTCACCGACGATCATGGCGCGGCCAAGCTTCTTCATAATGTAGACAAACTCCTCGGCGGCGCCAGCAGTTGCTCCACTGGTGAGGATGATCAAGCTTTTCTTGGTGCCATACCTTGCACCTGAGGAAGAGGAGGAGAGGGAGGAGAAAGAAGGTTAAAAAGGTGAGCTAGAGATGTGATAGGAAAATGAGAAAGGTTGAGTAGGAGGAGAGACGGAAGAGGCGAGGAGGTTAAGGATGGAGGTAGAGGTAGAGATGAGATTGGGGGAGTGGATGTAGAAAAGGGTGAAGGATGAGTACTATGAGGGGCGACGCATCATGTCCAAACATGACCAGAGCAGTCTGGTCTTCAGTCCATCTCAAACTGTAAAGATGTTCTCTGGCCTCATGTTCTTGTCAAGACAACTTGGGAAGAACTTCTTCCACCAGGACTCAAGTATCGACTTTGATAATCGCCTAATATTTTAAAGAAAGGAGGACGGTTGTCACAGAGGAACAGTCGCAGGTCGTCATGAGGCCTTCAGAGGAGCTCATGGCCAGTTAACTGTGATTAACACACAGATACAGATTCAAAATGGGGGCTGGGTTAGCGTCGTTACCTGGGTTACCACTGAGCACTACGCGTGATTTCAACATCACAAGTGTTTTAGCTCTCTTGTGATTGTTTTGATAAGTGCTATATAAATAACAGGCTTTTATTTATTGGCTTTATTTTTATTTGCATCTATATTTTTCTATTTTCTATTTGTAATAGTGTATTTCTTAATTCTTGTTATTTTATTGATTTATTTATTATTGATTTATATGTTACTGTGTACTTTGTATTCACGTTCATGTGGTCAGGCTCAGTTTTTATGTGTACTGCTCTCTCTGTGTGTATTCTTTTCTTTTCTTTCTTGTTTTTTTTAGGTTTTTATTTTCCATACATACTTTAGTTATTAGTATTGTTATCATAAAAAAATAAAAATGATTTTACATTTATTGTACTGTCTGAATAAAGTGATACTGATTCCAAAACAATTCAGTTCCATTCTACAGAATTGTTGTATACTTTGAGTTTCCCGCTAAAAACAGTAACGAGAAAGATCACAGAGCATCGGTGGAGGCCAGTACCCAACTCGGGTTACAGAGTACATATCTTGGTCTACGGTCATAACGACGAGACTAGAATGACTTGATTCTTTTTTATTACCAGTAAGTTCAGAAATGGTCAAGAGCTCCTTGGTGGTGCCGGAGGGTCGGTTGTACAACTTGTCCAGAAGGATCTGCTTGTCGCCATCGAAGAAGTAAGAGCAGAACCCTGCGATGGCTGTCGTAGGACCACCAACATTGTTCCTGCAAGTACAATAGTCATACAGTCAGGGTACCATCATAGAAATGAGATCAATCCATCTTTAATGAAATTGGATCTGCTAAATTAAAATTATGTTACTTTATAGACTTTTTATTCATATCCTTAAATGCCTTTTCACTCTTTGTTCTCAGTCTACAGCTTTACTTTTTGCAGCTGCAATGATCCGATTTCCCTCCCATCTCATCTCATCTCATCTCATCTCAGATTGACTGTCTGTGAATGGAGCTGAGGTCATGCTTAATGGATTTTGTTGAGCTTCATCAAATGATTCTCATTAACTCTCACTGACTTCCATTATTGGGTTTCTTAAGTCTTTTTCTTATTCTTTTCCTATCAGTTCATCTTCCTCAAGTGTTGCTAGTCCATATGAAGAGTTTGATTCTGAAATAAAATAGCCACCATTTCAAAAAAAGTAGCACCCCCTCTTAGAAAAAACAGTTATGGCACTTTTTAAAAGATAGTAGATAAATTAAGTCCTTGGTGTGAAAATTATAAATCATGGTAAAAAAATGACACTTTTACTGACTGGATCCAGTTCAGCCAATGATTTTTATTCAAAAACGTATATATATATACCATATATATATATGTATATGTATATATATAATTTTGTATGTAGGCGTTGACTTATATTGTGGGCAGGGTTGCCTACCTGAGGTCGACGATCATAGCATCAGTGTTGACCACTTTGTTCCAGACGTGTTCAACGATAATCTGAGCGACGGGCTTGACCTCCTCAAAGTCTCCAAACATGTCAAAACGCAGGTAACCGATGTTGTTCTCAAACACGTCAGTGTGGAAGGAGACCTTGATCAGCTCAATGAAGATCTCTGGAGAATAATTCTAGAAAGAAACATAAGCAAGAACGGACAACGTATGAACAAGGTATGAACACGTTTGTATTGAAAGCATGGCTCATATGTGCAATCCAAAGTAATTAATACAGTAAAACATTTTCAAAGTTTATCAACTTTTTACATGCATATTTCACATATTGAATAACTTTAAGTCATTATATATTGCATATTTAGTATCACAGAGTATTACGAATGTGGAAATAATTAAGTTGATTTTTTTGTATGTTAACCACAAGAGTTTTACGTCGACTTTGAATTTTTAGCCAGTACACATCAAAATCATTAGTCACTCTGAGAGCGTAAGAATCATCACTATGCCAGTGTTCATAATCCACACCCATAGTTAATTTAGCACTTTTGATAGTTTTAAGCACCCCAGAGCCCTATCCGCTCTATGAGAAGACAAACAGCTCTCCAACACTTTCAATTCAATTAAAAAAAAAAAATCACTGAAAAATCCACACATAACACTGGAAACTCAAAACAAAATCACCAATTAATTTCTCAATCAAAATTCAATAATTGAATCAAATGGATGAAAATGACGGTCTCACCATGGGTGGCAGGGCCGGGGTGTTGCTGGTGGCCTTCAGGCTCTTGTCTCCAGACAGGGTCTTCAGATCAGTGGAGAGCCTTGCCTCCAGACTAGCCTTGGAGGTCACCATGCTGTACTCGCCGCTTGCCAGGAGCCCATTCAGTTTTGCTGCAACATCAGCTCCGACAGCCTCAAAGGCGTAATTCTCAGCGATCAGGGTAGCCGATCCCTCAATGATGGCTGGAACTTGGGCGCGGAGGTTGACGATCTTGATGGCAGTAGCGAGAGCGTCCTCGGCATTGACCTGGACATCGGGGGTCACACCAGTAACCTCCCAGGTGGAGCCGGTAACAGGGTTGGTGGACTTTGCAGAGGGCACAGAAACGTAGAAGTCGGTGTCCCCCACTTTGATTTTGTCGATTTTCACGGAGCCCCCGGCGGTCTTCTCACCGACAATCGTGGCCCTTTTGAGGTTTTGGAGGCAGTAGGCAACGTCCTCGGCAATGCCATTGGTGTTCTTGCTGGTGAGGATGATGAGGGGTTTGGTTGTGCCGTATCTTTCCCCCAGCAGTGTGGGCAGAGACCACAGCTCAGTGGTGGTGTCTGTGGTACGATCATACACACTGTCAATGTGAATCAAAGGCTCGGCCTCGGTGAAGTAAGACACAATATAGGGGATTCCTGACATATGTCCGCTGCCGGTGTAGCGCAAGTCAAAGATCAAAGCAGAGGTGGGCAAGATCTTATTCCAGACCAGCTCCAGGAGCAAAGGACCGATCTTGTCAGCCACATCCTCCCCAAGGATGTGATCGATCCTCAGGTAGCCGATGTTGCCCTCCAGGATATCGAGTTTGATTGAGGTCTGGAGGACGGCAATGAGCTGATCAGGGGGCAAGGGAGGCAGCTGAGGAACCACAACGGGGACATAGTTCGGCTCGTGGGAGACCTTTAGGCGTGGGTCGTTGATGGTGCTCTGGACTCCCGCAGTGAGGACATTAGCCAGGGTTTCAGGGTCTGGGATGCTGAGAATCTCTGTGTTGCTGGTGGCTGCATCAATCGCCTCCTGCATGCCTACCAGCTTCTCTGGAGAGCAGTAATTGTCCATGAGGATTTTCGCCATGTCAATGATGAGGCTGGGGGGAAATGTAGCCTGGGCAGTGAAAAAATTGCCCAGAATGAGTAGAGATGCGACCAAAAAAAGAGCCTTTGCCATTTTGTCAGTTTGGTTAGAGAGAATTAGAGGGAAGTAGATGTTGATCAGCAGAACCTCCTTCTGCAAAGAGGCTCTTTGTCAAATGACTCTGTTTCGACTGTAAGGCTTCTGTTAACATACACATAAGAGGATTTGCCCCACGATAAACCTCTAATCGTATTATCCTGAGTGCTTTTGTAAGACCATAACAAGCTAGCCAACATATTGCCGAAGATGCAGGTCTTAAGTGACCTATGCAATGTAAGGTAACCTTTGTGGCTGACAGAAATATCTGGAAAGAGATTATGGCTGGTGGAAAAATTCATCCTGCTGGGATCACTGTGCTATTGCTGAGTCCTTCTGTGTAGGTATATTGGAGGAAGAGTCACTGATAAAGGACAGCCGAGAAGACAGAGGAGATTTCATACATTTCCTTAAGTAATCACGTATGCTGGGTAAGACACTACACTGTTACAATAGTTAATGTAATGTGAAAACTCACAATGTTTGAAATGAGGATTTATTTTCATAACTGTTCAATGTCCATAATTAGGGGGAAGTTCATTCAATAGTGTGAAAGACTGGAGTCATTTTACAAACTCCCCCGTCCCAGCTCAGTCCTCATGGTATGCTAAGTCTCACTCAGCAGTATTTCCACAAGCTTAGAGCAAGAATCGCCCATTTTGTCCTCTCTTGCCACAACATTTTGGTTGACCTCAAGGAATTTTTCACACACTAAATTGAAAAATATGATTCAACAAGAGATAGTGCTGATGTGTTGCCTGCTTGCTCATTTCTCCATGGTCAAAAGAAGAATGTGTACCAGTTGCAAGCAAAACACTGAATTATGCCATTATGCTTATCCCAGTTTTTTCTGCACTCAAAGTAATTCAGAGACTCTCAGTTTTATTGTTTCACATGTGGTAAATATTTTATTACAATGAATACACTTCAGTCTTTGTGGGCTATATCTGTACTGGTGTAGGAAAGGGGAACAGAAAGATTAGTTCTAGGTTTGTTTGGTACTTGCTCCCTCTACTGATCAGTTTTAGTCCTTACTAATTTAGAGATGAGATGTGATTACAACAGATTGTAAAGTCAGGGAAACAAAGAACAGCAAACAGAACTGATGTTTTGATGAAATGTAGCATGATATTCTTATTCAAGAAACACAGAATAAAATAAATAATGAAATATCCAAAATAATCAAATATATCAGCATGCATTTACATTTTGATCTCAAATCAATTTTCTCTCAAAAACAGAAAATGGGTCAACAAAATTCATCTCATAATACATTTGGTATTAAAACATGTCACCAAAGGGAATAACACAAAAACTTAACAAAACAAAATGTATAAGCCACAGACTGACGGATTAGACTCAACAAAAGGCATCTCAAATCGTCACAGTTTTTAACCGTTAATATGGAAGATGCTTTCCTAACATTCAAGCTAGATTTCTAAGGAGGTTCCACGTAAACAACACAAGGATTAGTAAGATTACATCATGTAAATATCAAGTGCAACAGAGGATTTATAAGGTGCCCAAATTAACAAAAAAGTGCAATCAATAAAATGAAGTAATCTATGGATGCAGCCAAGAAGCATTCATGTTTTACATTAACTTAAATGTTGTTGTATTCACTTTCAGCTGGTGCTTTACAATGGCTTTACTCCAGTAACTTAACGCATGTAGTACCCATACATGGAAAAATAATGTAATTACACACTAATACTGTGTTAGTACTTAGGTTTAACAACTCAAGAACAAAAGTTTATCTGTACTTGTTTATTTGCACATTGTATTAGATATTGTGTTGTTACATTGGAAAGTAGTAAATTGTGTATTAGGGAGATTTTCATTACCGGGTATTAGGGAGGATACTGTAAATATTAGGATTCGAGCGATTTGGCTTTTTGAAGGCCAATACTGATATTTTTGTGCTGCCAATAGCCAATGTGTTTAATTTCAGTGTTATCACCCAGAATTTTATTCTTGTCAGAGTGAAAAGCCTCTCCTCTGAAACAGCATTTAGACCATCATGGACACTAAAACTCTCCACTGAAATCCAGATTAATGAAATTCTTTTAGGTTTAGCAGCTTTTTAAGGCAGGGTGACCCACCACCTATTTAATCGTCGGGAAACTCTGGCATATGTTACTGCCTTTAAATGAAGAAAAAAAATTACACCAACATTATTGAACAATTAAATGAATGCATAAAATGTGCAAAAAATCCATTGCAGGCTTTACAAACTTTACAAGTTTTATGTAGCTGCGGTAAGGGAGGAACCTCTACTACGCAGTGGACCGCATTGCTGGCCCATATCCGATATTGAATAAAAGGCCAGTATCAGCCGTTGGTCTAACTCTACTACTATTAAAAACTGTAAATTTGAAAAGTAAGTGGTAGTTAAACACAAGACAAATTAAGGAAATGAGAATACAACATAATGAACTATTCCCCTTGCTCTTTCTTCAGCAGCCTCGCTGCTATGATTTTCTGTGCAACAGACAGAGCGCCATTTGCCTGGGCAACAACATGAGGCTCAACCCCTGAAACACTCCACACTTTCCCAGTGACTGCACTCAAAACAACCTGGTTAGGGATGGAAGCATACAGGATGCTGTCACCAATCTGATAGGTTCCACTCGATAAAGACCCTCCAATCGTTGGCTCTCCAATCACAGTGGCCCGATTCAGGTCCTTCATGGTGCGGGTGAATGCTTCGGCTGCAGACCCTGTCATATGACTGGTGAGGATGTAGATATCCTTGGAGGACCCATACCTTTGACCTCTAACCTGTGGTAAGGTCATGACCTCTGTCATGGTAGTTGTGGTGCGGTCGAAGACAGTGTAAAGATGTCGCAATGGTTCAGCATCAAAGAAATAGGTGCACAGGAGAGGAATTGCTGTTGAATATCCGCCGGTGTTGTACCTCATGTCAATTATGAGGGTATCGGTGTTCACTATCTTGCTCCAGACTAATTTGATCAGCTGAGGCCCAATGGCTTTTACCACCTCTACATCGGCCATCATGTCAAACCTTAGATAGCCAACATTGCCTGGCATTACCTCTATTTTAAACAGAGCGTCAATTATGTAGCCCACTTCTTCCGCCATTGGGATCTTCGGAACTTCATGAAGGGACTCAGGCTCATTCTCACAGTAGAAGATATGGAGGCGGTGATCACCTGAAGTCTCTTGGAGATCTGCCGTCAATTGAGATGCCAGAGATTCAAAATCAACCACTGACCGGTACGATCCCTCGGCCCATTTGCTCAACAGCACCTTACTGACCTTTGCAGCGTATTCATGTATTGCATAGTGTTTTTCTAACAGATACCCTGTTCCTTCTATGAGGGACCTGAGCCCTCTATGGAAGTCTATGATCTCATGAACGTGGTCCACAGCTTCTTCTGCTAGCACAATAGCATCAGGGACCACGCCTCCTCCCAGCCAGCATTCCCCATTGTTGTCTATGAAGTTTAGAAACGGGACAGTGATCACAATATCTGTGCCCTCGACTTGAAATGTCTTTGAGTGCATCAGGGTACCAGATGTAATTTCCCCAATGACTGTGCCACGATGTAAGGACTGCATCAGGTAAGCAAACTCTTCTCCAACGCTTGCGGTATAGTAGCTGGTCAACACGTAAACCCCGCGTTTGGAGCCATACGTCGGGTCTGTACTCCCAGGCAGAGAGTTGTATTCTGTAGTTGTGTTTTGAATTCGGTCATATATTGTGAAAAAGTGATGTTTCTGCGAGGCATCCTGGAGATAGGAGAGTATTAATCCTAGGGAAGCAGAGGGCCCACCAGTGTTGTAACGCAGGTCAATGACCAGATTATCAGTGTCTTTGAGGGGCTCCCATACCTTTTTAGCCATGTGCTCTCTTGCTTTAACAACCACAGATGACTCAACAAACTTGTCAAAGCGGAGATAGCCAGTATTGCCTTGGAGGAGTTCCACATTGAACACCGTATCAACCAGTGTCCCTAATAATGTTGGATCATCTGGAATGTTATATGGTTCAGCGTCCTCATCTATAATGGCAGCCTGGTCTTGGATGTGTTTGATGATCAGTCGAGGGTCTTCGGACACAGTCTGGAGCTCTTGGTTAAGTTTGACTGCCAGGTCCTCCTCAGATATGACTGAGAAGAAGTCTATAGAATCCAGATGGTGAAGGAGGGCTGGAACTCTGTCGGTGAAAGCATAGAACTCCCTGATGATGCCAGAGATGCTCTGAATAGCCTTGGGAATGGCACTCCTCACAGCCAAAAGGGACTTGGCATTTCCCACAGCTTCCTTGGCGATGATGTTGACGGATGGAGAAACGCCGCTCACTTCCCAGCTCTGGCCTGTGATTGGGCTGACAGACCTTGCCACAGGAACTGTTATGTAGAACCCTGAATCGCTGATCCTGATCTTCTGGATTTTCACTGACCCACCAGCAGACCTCTCCCCAACTATGATAGCCCTGTTTAGGTGTTTTAGTGTATATGCTACTGCCTCAGCAGCACCCATAGTACGTTTACTAGTCAAAATAATCAAGTCCTTTTTCTTTCCATACCTTTCTCCCGTTATGGAGGACATTGTCCACAGTTCCTTGGTTGAGTTAGAAGGCCTGTCATACACAGTGTCAATGTGAATGAGAGGATCTGGGTCTGAGAAATAGGAGATGATAAAAGGAACTCCAGACAGTTCGCCTGCCGTGCTGTACCGCAGGTCAAAGATCAGGGAGGATGTGTGTGCCACTTTATTCCAGATGTTATCCCTCAGCAAAGAGCCAAGCTTTGCTGCTGTCTCCTCTCCGATGATCCGATCTATACGCAGATAGCCCACGTTATCTTCCAGGATATCCAGCTTCACCGAGTTCCTCACCAGCCGGATCAGCTGCTCAGTGGGGAGGGATGGCAGCGCCGGCGGCATCACTGGGACAAAATTGGGTTCGTACGACACAGTCAACCGTGGGTCGTTCAGGGCCCCCTGTACTCCAGCTGTGAGGACGGTTGCTAGGGTCTTCCTGTCTGAAATCTGAAGGATTTCCCTGCTGTTGATGGCCTGTTGAATGGCCTCCTGCATCCCAACCAGGTTTTCAGGGAAGCAGTAGTTTTCCAGCAGGATCTTGGCCATGTCGAGTACCAGGGCAGGCTGAAATGATGAGCTGGCAGAGAGAGTGAAGTAGAGAAGCATCGCCAGGAGAGCTGGTGCGGGTCGAACTGCCACCATTTTCTTTACCGTCATTGATGGAAAGAGGTCTATTTCCTACTCTGTCTTCTCTTTTACCCTGCAGAGGGACAGTGGCTTTTATTGGAGAGGGAATGTTGTCACTGTTGCAGGTTTTTCGGACAACAACAACATCGACATAAGAGGCTTTTGTCCCCAATAAACCTTTAATCGCTTTATCTGTGGTGCTTCAGCCAGTAGACAATAGCAGACAAAAAACTGACAAATGGGAAATGCGGTTTCTTAGGTATTGCCATTTGGGTTAATAGATTTGTTTTGTCTGTTGATTTCTAGTTTGTTATACAATTTCTTTACAACATCTAGTTTTGTCAGAGGGACTTTTTGTTTTGTTTGTTTTTTATTAATGCATACCATTATATCACCCTGGAATCAAATTTAGGCTTGAATTAAATCCTGCATTATTTTCTATGTATCTAAATCAAAATTACAGCGGGTGGTACAGATACTACTCCCATTTTTCTTTAAACTACCAATGAAATGAGGTGAGGGTCAAATGTGAAGTGTGTGCAGGACAGATAGGTGTGAAAGCCCTATGTGAAACTCTCTCTTGCTCTCTCTCTCTCTCTCTCTCTCTCTCTCTCTCTCTCTCTCTCGTCCCTTAGGAAAGCTTATGGCAGTGTATTGCAGTGCCGTTGGTGGCTTTCAGGGGTCATGTCTGGGTCACTCCACTGATGACATGATTACACAGTTTGTGGACACGTGGTAAAGCCGTCTTAAAAAACAGGCAGGATCAGAATGGGAAAAAACTCTGGGGGCACTGGGGACATTGATAGGAACAAGGGGTTTGATTTGAAAGCATTTATTTGGATTGAATGTTGAATTAGATAATCGTTTACTTCTTTCTCTTGCTTTATTATTTTGCCACTGTGTTGCTTGTCCCAGCCTCACTTTACCTATTTTTATTTCAAATTATACCTTTCCAGATTGCGGCCTTGCAGGAACTGATAATGAAATAAATGTATATGACATTTATATAATACTTTTAATGTAATATATTTCCAGATAAAGTAATAACATCATCAGAGTGGCATTGTAATAATTGCTAATAATTGCTGGTAAATCTAAAAACGTATTACATTATCAGGAAAAAATTAATACAATATTAGGTTTTATTACATTTTTGGCTAATTAATAGGGACATTTTAGTACAATTTGATGTTGTTACATTTTCCAGAATTTATTATATTTATTATTCTTTATCATATGTATAATTTATTATCAATTGCTACAAACATACCATTTTTAAGCAATATAATTGTATTGTATGTATAAAGAATATGATTGACTGAAGGGTTGGATCGGTACGTTGAACCTGACATCAGTAAAGTTCAGGATCCCCACAAGACCCCAGTCAACTTGTGCGACCAGGCGTCTTCTCCGTCTGCTAATCTCACTTCTTAACTTTCAATAACCCCTGTGCTTTACATAATACAATCCGCTCTGCCGATTCCCTGGGCACCAATCAGGACTTTGCATCCCATGTGAAAACACCCCATTCCCTCATGCATGGTCCATTGTGTCAAATGTGAGAACCTGTCGAGAGTCGTAGTGTTTTTGATATTGAAATCCCTGGAGTTTGGGACTACTGACTTGGAAATAAAACCTCTTTCAACCGGACATTAACAATGCAGTTGAACAATATGTATGATATAATACATAAAAACAAACCCCAAAATTGAGAGAAAGGGACTGAGAAGTTCACGGAGAAGTTTATATCGAGCATCAGACTTTTTCCAGTGACTTGCGTAGAAAAACTCTTTCTTTGGCTCCGCCCATTGAGGTTTAACTCAACCAATGAGATGATTCTGCCTCCACAGCAGCTCTGCCTCCGAGAAATGTTTCTACAGCTAAAACTGCAATATGTGAATAATTACTACAGTAATTTAAAAAACAAAAAACAAAGTCATTCAAGGATCTTTTGAGCTGTGGTGTCACATGTTGGAGATCTGGAGATCTGGAGATCATCTTGTGAGGCAAAAGCCAACTGAGCCAATTATTTTCTCGGCTTTGTAAAGGCACTAAATTGGGATTGCTTGCCTTGTTATTGGCACTATTTTGAGACAACAGCTATTTCAGTTTTTCCAGGAAGGACGTTCAAGTGTCTACATCGTCTCATCCCCTCATTTGTTTTGTCACGGAGGTTTCAGCCCTGATGAGGATGACGTGCTCCACTGAGGTGAAATCTGATTGTAAGTGAAAAGAGATTAAAGGATAACTATTAATAGATTAATATTTTCCTCTTCTTTCCTTCATGTGATGTACAGACGGCTGTTGGCCTCAGAGCAGGTTGAGACTGGAATTAATGGTTTAGTTTGGTTGTCTGAGTGCCAATTTCCCTTTTGTGCAATAAAATAATATTTGTTTTTTTGAGTTGGATGTCAGATTCACTATATACAGTATATCCACTCTCTGAGCTCCTGTCACGTAATAATGAATGTAAGGAAATGTACAGGTAAGCATTTGTAAAAAATAAAGTACTCTCTACTCTACTACTCTACTGTACTCTACTTGTGCTGTGTTCATGCTGTGTGTCTGGTTTGGTGTGAATAACATACATTAGACTTTATACATGCTTCTTTTTTACTGTACTTCATTGAAAACATACACTGACAAGATAAATAACAATCACAGAGAAGTTAAATAATGGCGTAAATAATTTGACACAACTTGTTACACAGAGAAAAGCTTAAAGGTAACAGTAAATAAAAAGTTAAAGGAACAGTACAACATTTAAGTGCGCTCATTACACAAGATGCAGTTAGTCCTTATTGTTAGTTAACCAATACTGCTTACCACCACTGCAGCTCATGCCTTTAAGACAGGCAACTAACTGTTGTTGGATCGAGAGTAAATCCCACAATTCACCAGCCACTATTTTACCAGCCAATAAGATCTTTAGAGATATTTTTCAAAAGTTACCAGCATTTTGGTTCTGTGTGACATTTGCTTGTCACTTTATTCTGTCTTTCTTACCATTGGCACAAAATAAAAACTGCTATGACACTAAACTTTTTTCAGAAAGACATCTTTTAGGTAGTCTATTAAGGGCAGTCTATGAAAGCAAATTCAAAGTAAATATCGGTAAGATTTTTGCCCTCTTGAACACGTTTCTATAAAATAAGACGTCACTTCTCTTTGTGGCTCCCCTACACCTACAGTATATAATTCATATAATTCATAGTAAAATTTAAAGCACTTAAACTTTTTTTTCCTCCCCCCATTGAAACCCGGACTAATTAAATTGTTTCAAGGCAGGGTGAAGCAGGTTAGCTTTAGCAGTTAGCTGTAGATGTTCAACCAGTATTAGATCATTTCTCTTGAGGGTGAAGCAACAATGCAGCAGCAACGCAGCAAGCATGTAAAGGTTGGACATACACAGTGGCCACATCTGCATATGACAGTTATAGAGGAAGAAATTGAAGGATTGACTGATTTTTAGACTGACATTTTATGCTTATACTAAATACAAACAAAATGTAACTTACAATGGTAATGTACAGATTTACATTAAGACTAAATATTAGCACTATACAGCCAAGGCTCTATGACTCCCTACAACTGCCAACAGGTCAGTTTTACCCCTAACATTTAATTGCGTTTATTTTTTTGAGAAATCACAGTACTAATTTACCTGTTTCACCACATCTACCAAAATCAACGTCTGTCATGTTTAAAATAAAAAAAAGGAAATCATTGTGTAGTAGCGTTGTACCCAGAACAGGAAAACATTAATGGGCCTAACCTTTATTACCTTGTGAAATGCTGAATAACAGCATTTTAGCAAAGGTCTAGGGGAGTTATATTTGCGCAGAGTCATACACATTTGATAAACACAGAGGTATAAATGACCTGTTGGTGGTTATAGTGTTATACTGCCTTCCAGAGGTGTCGGAAAGTTGGAAATTCTAATATCCTACTTGGAATATGCAATGCAAAGACGTTTTTCTGATGTCCCGTCAATGTGGCAGCGTACGCCATAAACACTACACAGCATTACTTCATAATGTTCATAATCCTCAAAATACACTTTAAATTTGATTTTCCACATTGCATAGTATGGCACCTGTGTGGTAAATGGTTAAACATGGGAATTTTAAATGTAAAGTTGCACCTTCAGTTTAGCTACCTAACGTCAAATATCATTGACAATACATTAGGTGCTGCATGGGGAACATGATTTTATGTTGGGCAAATGAAATCTTGCAGGCGGCCATGTTTCTTCTCTGGTTTTTCAAAGCTGGTTCACTGGAAGGTTCCGATGTTGTAATTACGAGCTACCAGCTGCAAATTTCCCACTTTCGACACTGACTGGAACGCAGCATTAGAACCGTTACAGTCACCACCACCACTGCCACCGAAGCAACAACCCTTCTCTGACTACCTGCATCCACACTCTGCCACCTTCATCTCTTCATACAAGTATCGTATAGTGAGGCGGCCATTCTCCTGGTACATGACTGTGATGGGGTCCAGTTTGATTGGTACACAGCACGCCATGTTGGCCTTCTTGGGGTTCCTGATGTTGATCAGTGTCTGGATGAGGGCGTGTTTGGACGGGGTCGATTCATCCGTCAACGGGTGGTAACACAGGCCACGACACTCAAAGGCGTCGTATTCGGGAGGCGCCACAATCCAGCTATCCCAGCCGATATCTCTGAAGTTGACCTTGAGCGAGGTCCGTCGGCAGTATTCCCTCTCCGCCTTCCTCTTTTTCCTCCTTGGATGCAGACCTTCCAGGATCTCGTTTGGAAGCTGGTCTTCTCCGTTCCAGTCCATCCCTGAGTAGAAAAAGGTTTCTTCCTCATGGAGAATCATTTCTCTCAGTTCCTTCTTCGTCTCTCTCTTCCTGCTACCCAGGTCGTCTGAGAAGACTATCAAAGCCGCCGAAGTGTTATCTCCAACGGACATGCTCACATCTAAGCAGCCTGCTCCTCCTTGGCCACCTTCAGAAGACCCACAGTCCTTTCTATCCACCACTACATCAAACCCACTTGCCCCGCGGCCCGATTTGATCCAGCTCTGAATAGCTCTGGTCACGTCAAACGTCTCCCACAGGCTGTGCAACCCAGTCGCCTCTTTCCCAACTAGTAGATGGGTCATGGGTCCGAACTCGTTGTAATCCACCTCATAGACCTTGATAGTGACCTTGACCTTGTGGGAGTTGACCCTCGACCTGGCATCCTGGAGGAGGAAGAGCCGGAGCTCAGCAGCGGTGATCATCTCGTGGTTGGGCACGCTGATGTTGAACAGCAGTCTGTGCTTGGACTTGGTGCCGTTTGTCACAAAGTGTGTGATATCTGTTGGAGAGTTGTGGAGAAATCATGAGTGTTAGTGCTTGGAGATGCACACAGATAGGATACCATATGAAGTTGCTGATAGCCAATATTTAATATCTTTAAATTTGACCATTTTCACACCAGCAAAATACCAGATTTCAGTCATTCCTGTCAGAATTTTATTCTTGCCAGGGTGGAAAAGCCTCTAAAACAGTATAACCAGCATGGGACACTAAAGTCTCCACAGCACACATGCAATGGTAGGGGAACCTCATGGATACATTCAAGCGCGGATTTGCGGGTGGCAAGGGGTAGACGTGGCCACCGTGGACTGAAGACTAGCCACCCTATTGGCCACCCCAGTCGTAATTGCTATACAAACTATACAAACATTCCGTGCAAGGCCTCTATTGTCTATATTGTCTTTTAAGGGATATTGTGATTTATTTTCAAATGTTTTTGCAGCTTTTTGAGATGTGACAGTTATTCTGAACCAAGAATTCTTGGTTTTATGTATGTATGTATGTATGTATGTATGTATGTATGTATGTATGTATGTATGTTGTCTATATTTATTGGTTACATATAATGTAATCAGACTTTGAGAGAATGAGCTCATAGTGCTGCTGAGCACCATAAACTGAGATGAACATCTGCTCTCAGAACAGTAGTAATACTCTAGCTTGGGATACTTGTACTTTGTACCTATAGTGTAAGCTTCTTTGTTACTTTACCTGCAGGAATAAGAAAAAAATGTTGGATACACTGAATATTATTTGATCTATTCCACCGCTGCCTGAATTCCAAATTATGTAGACTTATGTGTAGTAAAATAGCACATTATTTTCTAGTCAGACGCATTTTTATGTTCATATAATAGTGATTTATGTGCCACCCCAAAATGACCACTGGTCCCATCCTGGCCACCCCATTGAAAATTGCCTGGCTCCGCCACTGGATACATTGGAGAGATATTCAACACTAAATCATGTTTTTTCAGCTGTAAACATATTTGTATGATAAAGCATATCAATGCTAGACATACATTCAACATTGCAGATATAATTTAATTTTCAGGGCCAAAAAATGTATTTGTGGAAATATGTCTCGGCCTCCTTCCATTGAAATTTTCAGCTCTGCTGCACTGCCAGCTCCATTCCGATTGGTGACAAAATACCGAAGAGATGAAAAAAATTCTCCGCCCCTGACTGGAGATGGGTGGAGCCATTGAGGAGAGAAATCCTCCACCTCAAAAGACCTAGCGAGACTCGGCTTCACTGTCCATTGTGTAATGTTAGCTAGCTACTAGGCTAATCTCAACCTGTTCTCAACCCCACCTGTTTTACAGCCACAGCCCCGTCTTCCCCCGCTCTCCACTGCTCAAACTGGCATTTTTCAAAAGTATCTGCTGGGTGGAGACAGGTTGCAACCGTGTATTTAATTTCCGTGTATTTAATTTAAAAAAAAAAAGATTTACAAAAAACAAAGTAAACTGAAATAAATTGAACAATTAAATGAATAAATAAAATGTGCAAAGAAAATAAAATGCAGGTTGCATTGCTGGTTTTACAGACCTAAATAAACCTCCCTCATATCAGCAGTATGATATCCAATATTTAATAGAAGGCCAACTTCGGCTCAATATATCAGTCTAACCCTAATATGAACTATACATTTAACTATATGAACTATACCTTTGACAGGTAGGGAGACACACATATCGCTGATGTTGTGTAAAAACCTTGGTGCTTGCCATGTTTTCACTTCAAATGAAGGATTATGCGTTTTCTATGGGTCGAGAAAATTCTCCAACCTCTTGGGCAGATGAAACCCTTTCAAAACACACTAGATAAACTCAAAAATGCATTGACATCGAGGCTGATCCTGAGTTCCTGAAAAGTTAAGCGTTTCACCCGACAGCGCCGACATGATTATCAATTCTATGAGTGCTGAGATCAGTGTGAGAAAAGCACCCAGCTAAAAAGCTTAAGAGTTATCTTTCTTAACAGGAAGGATTGTCGCCAGCTAAACTGCATATCGGTGTACAAGTCTCTCATCTCCAAGTTCTACTCTTACAGATATACCTTGGACGGTGAAGCTTCGTATGACATCAGACTGTGGGATTGCCGTGCTGTTGGAGGCATACTTGTTGTAGAGCTCCATCATAAACTGAGGAGTGTAGATCTTGCTGTGCTCCTGAGGGACATCTGACATGTTGAGTTTCCTTAGAAAGCCCTCCTTCATGGTTCCCAGGAAGCTCTCCAACCTTGAGTTTGTGTCTTCCTCCTCGAGAAGGTCCTGCTCTGACAGCTGGGAGTAGAATCCCTCAGAGTCCTCACTTTCAATGTCATTACTGAGAGGTTTGCAGCTACAGGAGCCGGTAGAAACCACCAGACTCAAACACATCTGGAACAGGAACGCTCTGGAGTTCTGCATTTCCAAAGATTGGACTCTGTCTAAGCCAATGACTGAGCTGACACAAACTTTACCTTCTTCCTTCCAGTCTACGGGCTCAAAAACAGACTTTGGGACGACAAGGTTTCAAAATGGAGATTCCCTATGCGAGGGCCACAGTCCCGAGGTCTGCTCCCATGCTCCCAGAGTAAACAGGGGACTTGTGTCAACCAAAATAGTAGCCCGGCCATGCTTATCTCTGCCATTGATGCCTTCTTTTAGGCTTTGTTATCATTAGAGAGCTGGCTGCTAATGAAGACACTGTAAACACTTGACGGCGATAATGAGGGAGGCACTGGAAACTCTGAGGTTACTGACAACCAGACTTCCCCATAGAGCGTCTTTTCCCAGCTTGAGGGTGAAACTTTGAGGCCAGCGAAAACCAAATTGCACACACTCAAAGAAACACATACAGCACATTGCATTCTTTGCTGCAAACATCGCTGCATATTTCTTACAGGTCAAAGTTTTCTTGACTCACATCCGGGTTTTGAAGCATGCATCGTTGTTCATCACGCAACTGCTTCGAATACCAAAATGTGCTTTCGCAGGGTACAATGACATCAAAAGGAATTACTTGGATCACTTTAAAGGTATTGATATTGAGGGCAATATTGAGAATCATTGCTTTGATAGATAGACCGCAGTCATTTATGAGCGCCAGGAGAAACAACATTAAATATAATTTGCAGCCATATACAATACAGAGTCATAAATACAAAAGTAGCACTGCATTAGAAATTCTACATATCAATGCACAGATTTGGCCTTGTCTTGTATTTGCCCAGATGGTCTGTTGGGGAGGCGTGAGAAGTCTTAAAGTGGAAATCTGCAAAATCCTTTTTTTTGTCTCTCAGCCTCACTGTGGTGTTCTTCACTGTGGTGTTCTTCACTGTGGTGTTCTTCACTGTGGTGTTCCTCACTGTGGTGTTCTTCACTGTGGTGTTCCTCACTGTGGTGTTCTTCACTGTGGTGTTCCTCACTGTGGTGTTCTTCACTGTGGTGTTCCTCACTGTGGTGTTCTTCACTATGGTGTTCCTCACTGTGGTGTTCCTCACTGTGGTGTTCCTCACTGTGGTGTTCTTCACTGTAGTGTCCCTCGCTGTGGTGTTCCTCACTGCTCTTCCCAGAGATCACCTGTCAATCAAACAGTGTGTCCAGTACTGTGACGTCTTTCTCCTTGGATTTTCTGTTGATGGAGTTTGAGTTTCTGTAGGTGGCGCTCTTTTCTTTGTCTGTTCAGCCAGAACCAAGTTCTTCTTCTGTTGAAACATAAAACGCATCACTTCCTGTCTCCAGAGGATTTCTCCCAGGAAAGACCTACCTGACACCGGGTGTTGATAACAGCAGATGGAAAAGCTTCATGAACTGGGAGAGGTTGATCACTGTTGGGTTATAGCGATCAGATAGAGAAGAGCCATTACTTGAACTTTGGTATTTAAGGGAGGGGTTGAGTGTTGCTGTCATGGGTAGGTTCATCTTATAGATAACAATATCTTCAATAATAAATTTAATCAGCAACATAACAATTATGGCCAATGGTCAAATCAATCAATTGCCAGATCAACAAAAGCCTTTGGGGAATCTGTAAAATCTGGTAGGCGTGAGAATGAAGATCATCTTGGCCCCAGAGGAAACAAAGATAGGGTGGTGGTAGCTGACGTCCTGTACTTCCTAGATGGGCTGGATAGTGGGACTTGGCCCCGAGTCACTGTTGGGGGTATGGGCCCACACCAGAAGCCAATGAGTCTGGGGACGTTGGCCTGGGTCCTGACTATCTTGGACTTTCTCTCTTTCACACAGTCACTCAGTATTTGGTTCATGCCGGGTTTTATAAAAATGCCTTTATTGTGGCCCTTTCATACTGGTAGATTTCCTCTCTATGGAGTCAATCAGCGATGAAAGACATCTTTTGGCATGGATTCAGAATATGCCTTAGCCTTGTAGGAGGAAAACAAACACAGCAGTGAGAACAGGATTGAGAAAGATCAGTTTCGGAACTGTAATCTTATTTATTTTAGAGTGAAAACATTATAGTCATTCTAGACTATTAAAATTACATTAAGGATCAACTGATATGGGATTTTGAAGGCCGATGCTAATACTCTTTTTATTGAAGCTGCTGACAGTTTCCGCCAGAATTGTGTTCTTGGTCAGGGTGTAAAAGCCTCTGAAACATCTAGACCATCTTCGACACTAAAACTCTCCACTGAAACCAGACTGATGCAATTCTTTTAGTGTCAGCAGCTCTTTAAGGCAGGGTGACCCCCCCCCCACCTATTCAGTGGTAGGGAGACTCTGGGATATATTACTTTCAATTAAAAATTAATTTATAAATTATTGAACAATTAAATGAATGATATAAACAATATTTAATAAAAGACCAATATGGGCCAAACTATTGTATCTATCTAACCCTAAATCATATGTGTATAACTATTCATATTTATATGATGTACTATTGATATATAATAAGCAATAATACTGATGGTATTTAATATATATCAGTGTCCTACATTCATGACAAATGTATTATTAAAATAAAACTTAAAGTATATTTGGCTGTATGTACAATGCAGTTTATTTCCATGCCAAGCATACATTGTGTCTATGACTTGTTAAAGCACACATCATATATAATATAAGTTTTCAATACACTTTAGCCATACAATCATATAAGGGTGGATACAAACATCCCATTTCACTTACTGTGGAAACCTAATGTCATTACTGTACATTTTACAAACTGTACATGTCATTTTGCATATACGTATGTACTAGTGGTAGATATTGAACAGGAGAATACTGATACTTCTTGCTTTAAAACGTCTGAATAAATCCCTTCAACTCTTCATCTTGAAATTAATACACTGGTCCAAAATGCACAGCAGGTGGCAGCAATGCACTATTCCTCCTCTGAGGGAATAACCAGGAAAGCTTCAGGATGTTCCTATTACATGAATCTCTCAGTAGGTGTCAATATGCATTAATCATAACCATATTATATACAATATATAAACAAAAGATATCAAAGTAAAGATTGATGCTATTACCTCTCATGCAGGAATAACATTTCTTGTTGATATAGGGGAAACATTCGACTACAGTGCTACACTTGGGGTGGCACATCATCACATATGTACAAAATATAAGTATCATTTAGTTGTATTAGCTGCTATTTACACGACAAAGTTGATTAATTTGGTAGGGTGTGAATGTGCTGCCATGCAGGCTCCGTCTCCAAAGCGCTGCTGAGTCTGTGAGTCAATGTGCAGTTTATGGCAAAAGTCCAGTTCAGCTCTGAGGTCCGAAAGGCTGAGGCAAGCAGCGAACACATTGCAGAGGATAGTGATATCAGAAGGTTTCAGAAACCGTCAAAACACTGATTTTCTAGAGCTGAGTTCATCAAAAGTGGATGTAGAAGGGCGAAGAAACCTTTATGGCTTCCACGTGCAGGGATGTAGTCAGGACCACCTTAGTTGAGTCCATGTCCAGGTCCCAAGGGGGTCGAGATCAAGTCTAGACGTCAAGACTGAGACCAGAGCAAATCCTATTCAAACCAAGACCAAAATAGGCAATAAACACTTTACATGTCTTTCAAAATGTAAAAATAATGCAGATTGTGTAGATCTATCTGCAGGAGCTCTGGACTAAACCCTTCAACATCAGACTAATCAATGCAGAGGATTTTGACTAATCAATACATGGATGTTTAAGGATCATTACATACACAGGTTTCTACAGGTGAAATCCCTTAAATAGTTTGTTGTGCTGGGAAGAAAATAAACCAAACATCAATAAAATTGCCCATTTTTCATATTTTTTAGATAGGCAGGAAAAAGTCATGTCAACCAATCGACAAGTCCGAGTCAAAATAGACACGAGGCCGAGACAAGTCCAAGACGTCAGAAAAGTGGCCTGGTGACCGGACTCTGGTACTACAGCCCTGTCCACGTGTCCTCGGGGACCCCGGCATGTCGTTCTACTCTCAAAGCTCTCTCATCTGTCCTTGTTGAGTTACACCACCGCTGTCCTCTTTGATCCAAAAGATGAAGTCCTCCTCACTGTCCTTCACTGAGGAGCATCCTCACCGATCGCGGGTCCCGGCCCTACCGACAGGCACAAGTGTCCACAGACATGTCGGGGTAAACCTTCAGGACCATATTCCTGTTCGGGTCGAGGAAAAGCACGCTAAGCGGACTCATCTTGTCTGGAACGCAGCAGGGTTCGGGAACGCCGGGGACGATCCCCACAGCTCTGACGATGCTCTGGATGGTGGCGTGGTTGGACGGACGCACCACCTGAGGAAGAGAAGGAGGGAGGGGATAAGGGATTATTAAGGGATCTCGTGCTAAGAAAGGAAGAAACCCCAAATAGGTCAACTGATGCAAGAAAAGAACTGACATTTATTTAAATAATACAAAAACTGTGATGCTCTATGACTGAAACGTTTTCTGCTGGGTTTTTTTTTTGCACCTTATGTAATTAAATGTCAGCCCTTTTTGCATCAGTTGCCTCCTTTGGGATTCCTTCCTTTCCTTTCCTTCTTCCTTTTTTTAATCAGTGTGCGAGTTCTTGTTGGATTCCTTTTGTCTGCGATTTTTGAACAGACAAACCTCTTATCTCATAGGACTGTTCCTTAGAGCCCAGACATCTCTCTCTTGCTCTACTTATCTATTTACTGCAGTAAGAGTTTACAGTAATACAGTACTCAATTTAATCCAGTAATACATCACTACTTTGTATCGTGACCTCTTTTGAATGAAGCTTCGCTAAGGTTGCATCCAGCAGGACATGATGGTAGAGCTCTGATATAGATATGCATTGTGTTAAATACTGTATGTTACACAGCGTGAGCTTGTGGGTGATGGGGGTGTTTCCTTGATGAATGTGTGAGATTCATATATTATTGTTATGTATTATTATCTGTATGTCCTGTTTCTTTTCAGATATAACAGACTATTGATAATGACTGAAGAACTGACTCACCTTAGGGATGGGGAATCCACAGGTCCCGGCGCAGTAGTAGGCATCGAATGACTTAGGGGCCAGAACCCACTCGCTCCAGCCAATGTCGGCAAAATCCACCCGGAGGTACCGCCTGGCACAAACCCTGGGCTCGCTCCACTGTCTCCTCCTGGCCTTCTTCATGGTCCTCTCATCGAAGCTCAGTACCTGGGGCTTGCTCAGGCCCTCGCTGCTCTCCTGGCCCTGCTTACGGCCCGGTTTGACCGAAGCTTTGGCCTTGGCAGGGAAATATGTGCTCTGCCACAGTTCATGGTTCTTTAAGGTGTTGAACTGGACCTCCGGAAGGTCGTTGGTTTGGATCTGGCCCAGAGGGGAGAGAGGCAGCTCCCTCCGGACCCTCGAGGCTGAAGGGGGTAAGTGCGGCTGGCCCTCGCCGATGGGGAAGGGTCCATACCGCTGGAGTGACAAAGCCACGCTGTTAGGCTCATCTATGGCTCGGTCATCAGCGTATAGGAGTATATACGGCAGGTTGTCGGATGAGAGGTGCTCTTGGCTGGGAGGATTCCTCTGCTGTAGCTGAGATGTCCCAAACACCATATCGAACTCCACTGTGATCAGAAGCCCATGGACATCCCTAGCGTGTTTCACCACTGATGTGATATCCCTGGTTTGCCATGAGCCTCTCTTAAAAGAAGTTAGAGTTACGTTTCCCAGCGGTGTTACAAAAGCCGAGTTTGGGGGCGTTCCACGGAAGAGGAGCTGCGGCGACGGATGCTGGAGGCCGTCGGACAGGTTACGGGAGCGTCGGCAACACCAAGGCCGCTGGTGGTGGCGGGTACGCTTATACAGGAAGTGAAAGGAGGCGGACAGGATGTGCTCCGACTCTTGGATGGAGGACAGGTTGAACCAGAACCAGTCTTTACCCTTAGAGGTTCCTGCGGGATTGGAAAGAAATTAGAAGAAGAATTAAATATTTGAGAAAAAATCATCTGCTGGTAAAATGTCACGGTTGTTTTAAGATATATACACAGATGCATATCATCACAAATGCTTTCCAGTATTGTAGTGAGGTCCTGGTGCTTCAACCATACACATTTACTTTTCAAAAGGGCCGCTGAAGGTGCTCAGTCCAGGGAACTAAAACTAATAAGAGTGGGGAAAATGCCCTGATGAAGAATCTGAAATAGACCAATAAAAATGATTGAAGGGATCAAGTAGCTGTCCTGAGTCTTTCCCCCCGCCGCTATTACCTTTCCAGTATCTCTTTAAATCTATAAATCTTTGCCTGACACATCTGATCGACATAAACAGCAGAATGGAAAATATTAAGCGCAGTTAAATGCCTCCTAGATGACCGAAAACCTCTTTCTGGATCACAATATTCTTGAAGTTCAACCTGGTCTCCCAGACTTCCACCACAGCCTGAAAGACAAACACTGGATCCGTCCAGTAGGTCTGAACCATATGGAAATGCTTATAGGAGAAAAGCTCCTCTGAGGCTTTTCCCTGTGCAGCCAGTGTCTGGGTGTGATAATAGGCTCTTGTCTAACACCTAGACTGTTACTGCTACCGGGGAACTAATGGTGCTCAAGACTAAAGTCCTTCAGTTCACTACATCAGGACAGACGGAGCACAGTGCAGATATTCAGCCCAAAGGGTGGAGAGAAACACCTGCATTTAGGATGTTCAGGATTTCGTAATGGTGAAATATTGAAAGTCAGGGGTGTAGTGGAGGCTACACCTATACTCAGTGTACCCTCCTTTTTATGGCACAGATTCAGAATACGCATTATAATAAGTTGTATTAAAATAGTATAAGTTATATGAAGATAGGGGGAAAAATATATTGACACTTTTCTGAAAATAAAATGTATTTTCTGTCTATAATGACTGGAGATGATAGTTTACCCACCTTTCTATTAGTCTCTGTTCACTGTAATGGTAATACATGATGCACCACAACAGACTACCCCACCTACATGAAGCACCAGCACACTCAAATGCAACACTTGGCTTTCCCTGCCTGTTAATCCATTTGACTGCGCTGCAGCAGCGGTGACCGTTTTACCCAATAACTCTGTTAACAGGAGAAGTAAACGCTTGGAGTCGCTCACCCGGGACGGCTTTAAAGCTCCTGACGGTATTTCCGTCCTTCTGGCGGTGCGGCTCTTTGCTGTACTTCTCATACACTTTGAACATGTTGATGGAGACCATGTCCCGGTTTGCGCTTTCGTGCGCAAAGGCACGCTGCTCTGTGGCTTTTGGCGCATCGCTGCCTTGACGCACGGCTTCACCGAGGTCCTCTGATCCAACTTTACCCGAGCTGGACTGCAAAATCACCAAGAAATGCAGAATGTGTAAAAGCGTGTTCGCCATAGCTGTTTTTCTTGGAAATTATTCCATTCAAAGAGACTTGGAAAAACTTTTTTTTCCTGTGCGTGAAAGCCGCAAGAATCAAAGAAACGATGCTTTTCTGTCTCCGTCTCTCTGAAACCTCCCAGGCGAGCTGGTTGATGCCCACCCAGACTCCAGGCCGTTATCCAGGTAATCCGTGACAGCCCCACACGCCACGGTTCACGGTCTACAGCCGTTTCTACAATGGGAGGAGACCGGGGGTGGATGCGTGCATGAACCACTGCTGCTGGATGACAGATGGTGACGCCTTGGAGCGCCCAGCCAACGAGAGGCAGCACTTTGCTCTGCTGTTGTATTGGATGGGCTGCAAGAGCGGGATCAGAGCAGCTTCCCACTGGAGCGTTTCACCTTTATTGAAACTATGCGGAGCCAATCAACTCCATCGATTTATGTTCTTTCTTGCTAAATGAGACAAACAGTAGGAAAGCTGAGCGGGACACAGAGTAGGAGAGACCCAGAAGAGAAGGCATCTGGTGGGATTTGATCCTATGATATCCACACCTGGGGCTCGAGTGTTTTAAAGCTGCACTATGCAACTTTTTTCATATTAAAATGACATTAAATGATCAGTCTGTGTCTGTCTGGGATCCTGTGTGTTCATACCTAAATCCTTCCGTTTGCCTGAAATTGGCTTTTCAATTCTGTTTTTGGGTGTGTACTATTTTCAGTGGGCGTGTCCTATGGGCGTGGCCAGTGGTGAGGAAGTCACAGCAACAACAACAATGGAGGAAAGACAGAAAGAAAAGAAAGAACAGTGAAGCTAAACGTTAAAAACACGGTGAACATCAGAGTTCAGATCGTCTTCGTTCTCCGTCTGCTTCCTCAAAAGTTGGATATTGCAGCTTTAACCAAAAACATCGCTGGGCACGATTCATGTTTTTTACTTGTTTTTCATCCTTCATCTTGTTTTCTAGCTTGTTCATTCATACAGGTGAAGGAGAGACTTTATGCTGATTAACCTTTTAAAAGATGGTAAATGGTTTATAGGGTTTAAAGGGGAAAGTTGAGTACGGATATTAAAGCATTATCTTGTATCTGGACTTCTCTGGTGCAGGTTTCTGATATTTACTGCTGTTTCAATATGTAATAGTGTATTTACTGCTTGGTCAACAAACCAGAAACTTCCTGGGCGATATGAGAGATAGAGTCACGTCTGGTGCTCGGTGGGACCGCCTGGCTTCTTTTCGGGGCTCCCCGGCTTCCTTTGGGGTTCTGCTGGGTTTCTGAAGTCTAGTTAACAGCCGTACAATGGCTTCCCTGTGAGAGAGGCGATGACAGGCCGGGGCCACCGCGGGTCAGACGGCTATTAAAATACCTCCTGCCGGTCCGGAGGGGCATCACAGGGGGCTCTTTGACACCACCAGGGTTTGCATGTCCTACAGCGGTGATAAAGGACCCCGCTGGGACCCGGATCCCCTCCAGTAAAACAACAGTATTGTCGCTTCGTCGTCAGGCAGAGATAGCATCCGTCTACGCCCAGGGCTGTGATCAAACACTATTACTGCCCGGTGAGGGACCGTCTAATCGGTTCTGCTGGGGTTAGACAACTGATCTTGCCCCTTGTGACTTTTCTTCTTTGATGATTCAGGTGTTTTTTGTGTGGTTTCAATACAAACTGACACGTGGAATTTGGGAAGATTCATTTTGTTAGTGGCCCTTAATGTCATTTCTACCACACTCTTCATAACTCTTCATTCCCACTGAGCATTAGAAGTGATTTCAGCGTCGCATCTCTGCTTCATCTCTCATGTAGCCTCATTTTAAACCTCATGTAGCCTCATTTTAAACCCCATGTAGCCTCATTTTAAACCTCATGTAGCCTCATTTTAAACCTCATGTAGTGTCATTTTAAACCTCAGCCTCATTTTAAACCTCATGTAGCCTCATTTTTCACCTTTTTCGCTTCATTTAGCCTGTAAACCATCTAGACGTCTGTGAATATATTTTTGTTTTTCAGTTTCTTTATTGACATTTTTCTCAACTGTTTTTATATTTTCTGAAACTATTCCTCATTTTGTCAAAACTCTAAACACGAAAAAACACAGAATGAAAAACTCCACAAACATTCAAAACCATTTTATCTTTTGAAAATTGAATTTTGCGTCCAAATGGTGCACACACCATCATATGAACAGATCATCAACAACTTGTTGCAGAAGTGGTTTAAGGGTTTGGCGTGAGGTCTGGTCTGGGAAAAATGATATGATTGCTGATTTGTCTTCCTATGTTAAGTTATTTTGTTGTAATCGGTTTCTTTTATTTGAAACAGAAATGGAAAAGCACATCGGTACTGGTGAAGTTCTGGCTGACAGGAAGAGAGTTCATCAAAATGAAGAACGTAGTCGGCAGATTCACTCTTTATTTTAAATCCACTATTTGTCTAGTTTGATCGTTTGTGTTTTATGTGAACCCCAGGACGACCAGCCCGTCTGCCAGTGTGGATCTGTAATAAACCTCCACCGTCCTTCACGTCACGTCTGCAGCGGTTCTCCGGTTCCTTCTTCTAGTGGAACAGGTTAAGAACCAGTGGCGTAGTAGAGCAACAGCAGCTCCAGACACAGGCCACAATTCATGGCCCCTCTCTCGCACATGAGATCCGTTTAAAACTTTTCATCTCGTATGACATCATGGATGAGTCACCTCTCCTCCCCCCCCCCCCTCCCCCCTCCTCCCTCCTCCTCCTCCCCCTGAGAGAGTAAAATGGAAGCGTAGCCCCAAAATATGCTCTCATTCACTGAATATTTGCCTGGGGTGCTCATCAGGACAGGAGGGACAGGCGAGCCCACCATGTTTCTTTTGGCCCGAGACCCCATCCTCCCTTCATCCTCTCCTCCTCCTCCTCCTCCTCCTCCTCCTCCTCTCCCTTTGACTTATTTTCATACTGCTGGCTGGAGCTGAATGACCATTCACACTCACTACTGTTGGATATGGATGTTGGTGTGTGTGTGTGTGAGAGAGAGGGAGAGAGTGTGTGAGGGCCATGACATCCCCCCCCATCTGATGTCTGCCAAGTTATCCATCCACACACACACACACACACACACACACACACACACACACACACACACACACACACACCATGCCGCACACCAGTCTGGGTTCTGTGCCATACCTCCCTCATCGTGAGCCACAGTCAGGCCAGTTCAGCTCACATCAACATCACTCCAACAAAAATGACAGCTCCAGCATGGACACACACACACACACACACACACACACACACACCCCCCCCCCTCTCTCTCTGGGAGATATCCGGTTGTCTCATGCATTAGCGTTGCAAGTAGCCGGCCGGTGCCAGCAGAAAATGGAATGTCTGCTGGAGTCGGGGGAAAACTTACACATGACAAATTTATGACTGACTGCAAATCGCTGCAATTTGCCAGATTTAGAGAGAAAAAACCAACAACTGACATCTGAGAGGAATTTGACTGCAGGCGTTCATTCCCTGCAGCACCTGGGCAGAAGAATCATCACCGTCTGTGTGTGTGTGTGTGTGTGTGCATGTAATGGCGAGTGTTGTGACTTCTACGTGTGTGTGTGTGTGTATGTATATGTGTATGTTTGTGTGCATTGGTAGGTGCATGCACTGGTGACCACCTTTTATTGCCTTATGCGCCGCTGCAGCTTCAGATCCTCGCTGCTGAGGACGAAAGACGTAGCCTCTCTCCTTTAGCCTCTTCTTCCACGAAAAGGCCGTTTGTGTTTTTTCTATTTTATTGTCTTTGTGCCTTTTCTTGTACTGCACTAACGCTAGCTTCTACTAGATACGTTAGCTAGTGTGCTAATCAGATGTGTTAACAACAAGACAGTGATGGCTAGCGGACCAGATACTATAGTTAGCTAGCAATCAGATGTATCAGTAGCAAAACCATCAGTTCCCAGTCAGAACCAGACAGAAATTGTGTCCATTCAAGTTGTACTTTTAGAAACGCGATCACCCACTGTCGCCCAAGACCTGAAGACCTCCAATATGGCCGCCAGAGGGCACGTTACATCACCTTGCACAGCATCTATATTCTCTGAACCCTGGAGTTTTAACGCTTAGCCGCTCTGCTTGGACGTCTGGTCGACCCCGGGGCCACAGGCGCTGTCAGAGCCACACATGAGGACCCGGTCGTTTATCACCCCGTTGCAGACACCGGGGCTGATGACTGACCGAGGTAATGAGCTGCTCTCGGCAGCGCGAGGCTTCCCTCCCGAGATCCGACTAGCATGTGCAGGATCCAAAACCACAGGAACCCCGACCAACCCCACACAGCACCACCCCCACGTGGCTCCGCGCAGACAAGGCCAGCAATCAACGTGATGGATTTCAGCCCTGACACGCTTTTCCTCAAGTGACCCAATTAGGAAAATAGTTTTGCGGGTTATTTTCTTCTTTCTTAACAAAGCTTTTCTCATCGTGACTTACCATCTGATTTATCCAGCGGTCGGTGTGCATGCACTGTAGTACAGCCAGAAGATGGATTGGCTTTAAGGAAGAAATTTAGATTCATTATGGTCAGGAATAAGGAGTTGGGGAAATCCCTTTGCACAAGGGGAAAGTGAGAAAGCAGATCTCCAGATAGAGGCTGTAGGTGCTGAAAACCTCCGAGCCAAAGAAAGCCAAAAGCGCAAAAAGGCTCGATAAACTTGCAGAAACAGGAAGAATAGCCAGCGCGTTTGAAAAAACAAATTAGCCGTGTCCTTCTTCGGCGATCACAAACCAGATGCTTCACCAGATTTCCACCCTTTGAGTTAAAACACACATTTCTCGCTCAGATCTCACAAACCAACCCTAAACCAAACCCGTGTGACTGATGGCTCGGAGTTTTTCTCCCTCGCGTTCCGTTTGAGAAAAGCTTTCATTAACAAATGGTGATCACTCTCCTCCAGTGTTTTCAAGACGGCAATTTTCTCTCGGCTAATCGAGCCGTGTTGGCAATCCCTCTCCGCAGACCCCCGTCTCGGAACAATCATATACGACGTGTTTGTCAGTTATTTGAAAAATTGACAACGGCCTCAAATTGCACCTATTATTCACATCTTAGGCTTCTGGAAACAGCTGTATTTTAAAAGCCAGCCATGATTGCACGTCCTCCTTTGCCAATGGGAATAGTTCACAGCACCAGATGCTCAAGTCCATTTCACACTCCGGGACCAGACCTGCACTGGTGCTTGGCTTCACCTTGTTAACGCTTTCTCTTCTCTCCTCACTATCTCCAGACTGTTGTTGTGTCAGTAGCAGGAAGACCGGGAAGAAGACCTGTGAATCTGAAGTTTTAGACTTGTGTTGGACTTTCTGTATGCAGTTGGTGCTTCCGGAAAGTTGTAATTGTTGACTCCTACCCAGGCCCTACACCCTGCGTGGATCCTGCTTTAGTACTTAACACTGGTACCATTTGCCGAAGCTCCTACGGCCTGCACCCATCCTGTATTAGTCCTGTTTACAGAAGTCGCACCTTGCATCCAACCTGCATTAGTGCAATGTGATTTTCCTGAAAACGCCTGTTTGGGCTGGAAAAGCACTGCAGCAGCAACCTGTGAAAGCGGGAACAAGCAGATATAAGGAAGGCCGAAGCAGTTCAGTTCGGTTCGGTTCGGTTCGGTTCGGTTCGGCGGTGAGAAAGCGCCCTCCCTTTCCTCCAAAGGCCCCTCTGTTGTTTATGCCTGTGATGAGTTGAGGAAGGTGGGATCGGCCATAGAGCGTTGTGCTCCGTCCTCGCTATTATCCATCACTTCAAGAGCTACCCAACAGGAAGGGCCATTTTCCCATCATCCCTCAGTCAGCGAGGCTGTTACTCTCCACGTTAATGGACCAAATGGACCGACGACTGGCACCGAGCGCTCTCTCGTCTTTCCTCCGTCTACGTCACTCTATCACTTTATTACTCTGTCTTTGTGCACCAGCCTCCTTTTTCTTTTTTCTTTCTATCTCTCCGCTTCCATCTCACATTTTCTCTACAATCCTGTTTTCGGCGTTTGCAGTTTAGCCGTCTATAAATCTCTTGTCGTATCGCCGTGACGTACGCTGGCCCGGCTGCAGCAGCCCGTGATGTGATTTAGCCGCCGGTTGGTTTTCGTGCAGAGCGATCCTGTGTATGTCAGTGCGTCTGTCAGCCGCACACAATTCGAGTTTTCCAGCCAGCCCTGAACTTTTCATTCTCTTTTCATGCGAGAGAATGGAATTAAGTCGGTGCATTACAGACTTGAGTTTTTCTGGCCAGGCACTTTGTTTTCCTTGGCCGCCACTCTTAGGTCTGGCAGAATGGGCCTTTTTTCATGTCTATAAATGGGCTCTTTTCATGAATCCATGAGGGAATGCTTGATTTTTACAGGGATTTAAGAGGATACTGCGCTGCACTCAGTCAGGGGCCCTAGGCTTGCGCTCCGTATTCACACACTCCATCATTTTGAGGCTAATACGTTATGTCGGGCTCGCTGTACATGAATTGTCATGGTATTTATCAAAATGGCTGGCCAAAGTGCTGGAGACGGGAACAACTGGAGTGGTGATGAGAGGGGTTAGTGAATTGCTTCCTGTCTTGGAGAGCTGACGAGTGAGAGAAGGAGGACGGCGGCAGGTAGCAGGGAAACGAAGTACAACGGTGGAGTCAGGAGAGGATGGAGACGCCATGTTGAAGGGGACACCGGTGCGGCACAAATAACAGCCTCAGTCAGCCAAGTGTGTCCTGGTCCCGCCCTCCCTCTCATTTCCCCCCCCAACACCTGTCACTCATCTTAATGAGCTGTCTACCTTGAAACGGCATCCAGTCTGAGGTGACCAGCATCCGTAAAGCCGTCACAGCCGCCCTACAATAAAACCCTCAACCAACCAACAGCTCCGCCTCCGATACATGTTTTCAGAACTGCAACGCCAATCTGCAACTGTTCTTGTTTTTCCTGTTTTTATTCTCGTTCCTGAACGCCACCCTGAAGAACCCCCTGACCACTGTCTAAAAGCCAAAACACCCTTGAGGATGTTGTCTAATGTGGTCATGGGAACTCTGGTGCTGCTGAAGGTACTCCGCTGTGGCTTGTGTCTCTTGTGCCAGTAAGTAGCATCCCCCCCCCCCCAGGCGTTACCGCTGTAGTGCTGTGATGGGAGGCTCTACAGTTTCCTTTGATATTGAGTCTCTTCTGATACAGTAAGTGACACACACACACACACACACACACACACACACACACACACACAGTGTTGTCACTGAGCCAACCCTGACTCGACTAAGGCTAATTTCTGGTTCCGACTGACTTACCCGTCTAATTACCGTCTTCCACCACACACCGTGCCGCTACAGGCGCTCTCAAAGATCATTTGACCCAGTCGTGAACCTTTGACATGAAATACTTGAAGCTCGCTCTGATCTGAGCGTTTATCAAACCACAGTGAACTCATTATCCCCCCCCACCCCCTTCATCAGATGATAGAAGATCTCCCACCTCACAACCAACTCGCTGTTTTTTCACGCCGGCTGTCAGTCGCTCTGTCTTCCCGTGCATCAGGCGTGTGTTGAGGAGTGAAGTCAGCCTGCTACCTGCTGCCAAACACCTCTCAGGGAGATACTTGATACTGCTACTTCAAATTACCCCGGGAGGAGGAGGAGGGAGGAGGAGGGAGGGGGGGAGGAGGAAGAGGAGGAGGACATGCACGCTCACAGTTAACCTTGACGTCTGTCTCGCCACGCAGAGGAAACTTCACCTGTCATGTTAGTTATAAAGAGCAAAGTGGTTAGACGACGATTAGAAACGTCGCAGGAAGACGAGACGCCGGTTTCTAAGATTAAACAAAGACTTTTAGATGTATCTTCACAACAACTGGCCTGGGTACAGCATCTAAATGACACCAGAACCAACAGAGAATTGACCGTCAACCACAGAATACACCGTAAATCACAACAACGTGGTAGCGGCGGTAGACGGTAGAGAGTTCGATACTGATGGGAACGTTTTGGATTGAACACCTGATGTTCAATATCTTTGATTTCAAGTATTTCCAGTGATTCCCTCTGAGTTAGTTTCTTGGAAAAGCTTCTGAAACAACATTTAGACCATCAAGTGGCACAGAAACTTCCAAAAAAATCCAGGATAAGAATAATATTATTAAATATATATATAGTATAATTGTGTGGTTCAGGTTCAGGTCTTCCTGTAGACGACCAGTGTAGCATCGATCAATTCTACAACAAATATGTAATCAATCAAACTGGATCATATTGATCACCGGTAGGTTAGGTAGGTTTTTACTACAGTTGTGTCTTAGAACAATCAGATTTAGTTCAACCCCCGAAGCCCCGCCCACATCTTCCTCTCCTTCTGACAAGGGTTTGATTCCCTGCTGCAAAACGTTTTATATTTATCCACCAGTATCTGCCGTCGCCTTGGTAAATCCATAGCTTCTCCGCTGCGTCCGGAGAGGGTTCGAGGTCGAGGACGTCAGAAAATCAGATATCGATGTTAAAATGACGCTCTGCCAAAAAGAAACCCCAAAAACATCCAGATGGAAACGAGCCAGACGCTCCAGAAGGAATCACAAAACCCGACATGAGAGGGAACCTGATCCACGCTGAGGGTGTGTGTGTGTGTGTGTGTGTGTGTGTGTGTGTGTGGCAGGGGGATGAGAGAGATAACGAGTGTTTTTGATGCTTTGACAAGATTGATGTTCTGATGTCCTTGCCAATAAAACATTTTTTAATTGAGTTGAAATGAATTGATGAATTGAAGCAAAGAGAGAGACAGACAGACAGACAGACAGACAGACAGAGAGACAGACAGACAGAGAAGCAGACAGAGAGAGAGAGACAGACAGACAGACAGACAGACAGAGAGACAGACAGAGAGAGAGTCAGGAAGACTGAGAGAGGGAGACAGAGAGAGAGAGACAGACAGACAGACAGAGAGTCAGGAAGACAGTGAGAGAGAGACAGACAGACAGACAGACAGACAGTGAGAGAGAGAGACAGACAGACAGACAGACAGTGAGAGAGAGAGACAGACAGACAGACAGACAGACAGACAGACAGAGCGAGCCCCAGCAGTCAGACAGGTTCCTGATAGCGACCGGCCTCCATCTCTCTGCTTCATTTCATCATGAAGGTTTTATGTGGAAAAATAACAGGCGGCGGAGCCAAGTGGCTCGGTGGGCGGAGCCAAGTGGCTCAATGGGCGGAGCCAAGTGGCTCGATGGTCGGACGGCAGAGAGAACCAGTCAGAGCCGACGAGACAAAAGGCTTCTGTTGTTCCTAAATGAAGGTTAATGTGGACTTGGCGGACCCCCACTGGGAGGAAGCTTGTGGTGAGGATTCTGTTCACATTTGCCATCTGAGATCCAGGATTGTTTTTTATTCAAACCTTGTGGCTTAACCTTAAAGTTTTGATTTCACCTCCACCCTCCCCATCCCTCACCCCCCCTCACCCCCACTCCCAACCCAAATGACTTTTTGACCAAACGGGGATAAATGCAGGAATAGTAATGAATCACACTGAAGGCTTTGTCCACATCACAGTGGCAGCCATTGTAGAAACCCCTCCTACCGGAGACTCAATACAACCATTCCAATATATTTGAACACTAAACTCTTAAAGGAGGTCGATGTAAGATTCCAGACGAACTTCTAATCTATTAATTCCCTGTTTGGTTTGTTGTTGTCTCCTTGATTCAGATCAATGGATTCTTTACGGGCCGTAAAAAGCTCCTCCCCTCTAGCTGGAGCCCCTCCCACCCATTAAAACCATCCAGGCTCAACAAGCTCTGCCTCCCCCCGACAACAGGTGTGTGGTGCAAAGACATGAGACAATAATCATATTTCTGTTGTCATGTGAAAACCTTGTATCTCCAAATATTGGTGATTTTCATGTTTTAAATTTAAAAGAATCCCAATTGGTTGAGAAAAAACAACCCTGACATTTTGGAGCCACGAGGTCCAACACACGATTTACCTCCAGTATCGATTTCTTACTTAAACTTGGATTACTAGATATGAAATATGTGCTATAAATAAATAAAGTAGATGTATCTTTACTTCAGCGCTGTCTGGAGGAAGTGGTCCGAGACACAACAGAGAGAGAGCAGCATGAAAGAAAGAAGATATTGTACTCCGCGATGCTCCTCGTTCACCGGGAGGAAAACCATTCCTGCATATTCTCTCGGCTCGGAGATGCGAAATGAGAAAATTCCATCCTTCGCCGTCGATAAAGACAATGTTTTTGTAGGACTCGCAGTGTCGGGCTACGCCATGTTTGTCTGCCTGGCAACAAGCCCATTTGAGAAGCATTACGGTTGGTAGCCCGGGTCAATATCAGAAACAGGTGAAGGGTGTCTCACTCGTCTCTTTGGTTTCTTCGGTATGAAGCATCACAGACCGGCTGGTCGGTGAACATGAGCCGCTGTGAGCAGTTCACTGACCTCACCTTACAGGATTTCTGGGTATTGAAGTTCAAATGTGCAAATAAAAGAAAGACGTGGCAGGTTTTATAGACTTGTTTTCACATAGATGTGGTCAGGAAGGAACCTCTGTCAGATCCACAGTGGACTGGCTGGTATCTGATATTTAACATGTAATAATAAAAGGCCAATATCTGCAAACTGATATATCGGTCTAAGCCTAGTAGTAAATATCATATGTCAGGCGGTGACATCCTGACTACACGTGACTGTGAACGTCACCTGAGAACAATCGATCTCCGTTTACAGGAACTGCGAGTGCATGGAGTCCAGGTCTGGACTTGATTGGAAGGCGAGCTGAGCGGCAGGCCAATTTGTCATCATTTGGGTGACAAGTTGTCTGACTGACATGCTCCCTCGCTGACCTGCCTCGAGCTTTGATCGGGTAACAAACGTGTGTGTGTGTGTGTAATAAGAGAAGGAGAGAAACAGCTAAAATGACAAGGATGAGGAAAACACAGAGAAGTGAAGGGAAAGACCGGTTCAGGTTCAGTTTCAAACACTTTCTTCAGACCTTCGTTTCTCCGTTTGAGTCTTTTCTTCATCTCTTAAGAAACAGGGGGGATCTCCATTCTGGATCATTTTGTGATCACCTTCATCTAAAATGTTTCTCCTAAAAAACCCCCTGAGGAGACAACAGAGAGAATCAACTCTTGAGACTTTCTGAGATCAATGTGAAGATACCATGTGATCAGCTCCTACTGTCTGGCTGCTGGCCTCGTGGCTTCAACAGGAAAATGCAGCAGTGTTGAGTTTTCTCTGAGATCTGCCTCTGATCTCATGGTCTCATATTCAGGAGATTTAAATGACATGTGGAGATCAACATGAGCTGTTATGTGATATGTGAGTTGAATTTGAGAAACAGCAGAAAATGCCTTTAGTCTCACCTCATTTGTGTCTAGCAGAAATACAAGGTAGAAATATGAGATGTTTTCCTGTGGGTGATGCCGCTCCTCATCTGGTCCCTCCTAACCATATCACTCTGTAGATGAAGTGAATTATTCTTCAACGCGGGTAGATCATCCGGACAGTACAACAGTATTTTCACATACATATATTTCCGTACTTTTTTTTGGTGCAAATTCCAAACTTTTCAAGACCTGGAACTGACCAAATTCTTGTTCTTGTGAAGGAACGCTGGAAAGAGCCAAGCAAGCAGTTTTCACGATATTATAGTAAAAAATCATGCTACACTGAAACCAATCAAATGTTCTAAACTGATATCAGAAACATATTTGATTTTGATTCTGGTGCTTTCATTTTGGTGTTTAATTTGCACAGGTTTTGGTGCAGGCCGCCGCATCAACATCTATTCTGGGAGGTTTTACCGGTGAAATCTGTCAGACATAAGCCCCATTCGGACGGGATTAGTTTTACAGGGTAACGTGGGTAATAAAACATTTGCATGGCTCCTCGGTAATTTCAGTCATCGATCCGGACGGGATTCAAATTTACAGACGGAGGAACGTAATTGTCGGACGTACCCGGATGTTTACGTCACTCGCGCGCCAATAGCTAGCTAGCTTGAGAAAGCTTACCGGCAGCCGTCGTTATAATAGCCCATCGAAGCAGTTTGCGGGACCTGCCTCTTCTAATCTTCCGCCTTCTTATGGGCTCCCAGGCAGGAGCACTAACGTTATATTGTACGTTCATCTCATTCAAGAGAGCAAAAGCCTCCTCGAGTGCTTCCATTTCAAACCGATAAAATGACAGCTGGCGATATGGTAGGCTATCTATTGCGCGCAAAAGATCATCGCACCAGGAAGTAGTATACCCGCCAGAATTCTTGTTCTAAACAGCCTGCGAACTCTGATATATATCTCAAATTACCAAGATGTCTATCCGGACGGTCTAAAATGATCAGTGCACCCGTGAGTTTGCTGAAAAACAGTAGGTATTTGGGGCCGGAATTATTACTGGGGTAGGAGGGAAAAATCACTGACATGGCCGTTCCGGACGGGATTAAAATTACTGAATAGCGCTGTAATAAATTGAATTACCTGACCTCCCCTAGAGAAACTAATCCCGTCCGAATGGGGCTATAGACAACATTATTCTCATGCACATCAGTAAACTGCATCAGGGAACCTCTGGAGAACCATACAGATGCAGATGAAGCTCAACGCCGACCACCTTGAACTCCATGAGCATGACTTCACTGTCGCTAAAACGAGGAAACTTTAACCTTTCTCTTTTTTTTCTTCCAGGACCTCAAAGTTATTATTCCATTAAAGGGATGTTTTGTTTTGAAATTAAAGCCGTCTGCTCTGATCGGCGTCAGCGCTCCGAGTCTCTGATCTGTTTCGGACGTTCAAAGAAACTTGGTGAGACGGTTTTTGCGCAAGCGGTAATGAAATGATTGGCCGCGTCGCCTGGGCCTCAAAAGAGAAGGAACACTGGACTGCTGTAAAGCAAAGCCATTGTGAATGTGTGTGTGTGTGTGTGTGTGTATAAAACTGTACCTGGCTGTTAGTGTTGTATGTGATTGTGAAACATACTTATTATATACAATTGTATGTTATTGTACCTATTGGTGTGTGTGTATAAATCTGTAATGATATGCTTTTGCAAGTTTTGTGTGCTTGTACGTTTAATTGTGTGTGTGTGTGTGTGTGTGTGTGTGTGTGTGTTGCATGCAGCTCTACGTTATGTGATTTTAAAGGTGTGTGTGCCTCAACATCCAAATCCGAGGGAAAAGCAGCGAGCCAGAGTTCCTACCGGTTAGAAAGACTGCAGCCTCTCAGCAAAAACAAACCTGTACTTCATTACATCAAGTAACGAGTTGTTTTTTTTCAGAAGCTGTTTTTCCTTTTTTACGAGCAATTGGTAGCTGAACAAATAACCCGGCATGGGAGCGAGCCAGGTAGTCAGGCCGGGGGAGGCTGGAGGCATTGTGAAAGCTCAATAATTACATCAACTAAAATGTTTTTTTGGCTTCTAGCGTGGAATGGAAGATTAGCTCCCCGGAGAGCGGCGTTAAAGATCCAACCTCTTCGCCCCGTCGGCTCGAGGGCGCCTGCCGAGGCAGACAGCAACATGCAGGAAAAGGTTCCTTCCCTCATTTTCTTCATTTTTTTGGAGTTTGATGAAGCTCTACGCGCCAACAGGTTTAGAGTTTCCCACCTCTTCAAGTTGCTTCACAGCTCTCTTCTGTTCCTGGTATCCCAGAAAGCATTTCATGGACGGTGATGAGCAGGAGGCCATGTTCAACGCCGATCCAAATGAGCACAACATTTTCACAATGTGATATTATGGCACGGTAAAAAATAACATATTAAAACAGCTTGGGGATCTGAACTGATATCAGAAAGATGTTCAGGTGCTGATTTCACAAAACGATGCAGGTAGCAGCGATGGAAGTTGGTGTGGTACAGATGTCACCATGTCGCCCCTCTTTCTACTCCATGCTGGTTTAATGCTGCATTTTTGCTTCATCGCCTGGAGGAATTATTTGGATGATGGTATGGTCTGTTTTATGGGGAGGATTTAGTCACCACTGTGGTGTTCTTCACTGTGGTGTCCCTAACTGTGGTGTTCTTCACTGTAGTGTCCCTCACTGTAGTGTTCTTCACTGTGGTGTCCCTAACTGTGGTGTTCTTCACTGTAGTGTCCCTCACTGTAGTGTTCTTCACTGTGGTGTTCCTCACTGTAGTGTTCTTCACTGTGGTGTTCTTCACTGTGGTGTTCCTCACTGTGGTGTTCTTCACTGTGGTGTTCCTCACTGTGGTGTTCCTCACTGTGGTGTTCTTCACTGTGGTGTTCTTCACTGTGGTGTTCCTCACTGTAGTGTTCCTCACTGTGGTGTTCCTCACTGTAGTGTTCTTCACTGTGGTGTTCTTCACTGTGGTGTTCCTCACTGTGGTGTTCCTCACTGTAGTGTCCCTCACTGTGGTGTTCCTCACTGCTCTTCCCAGAGATCACCTGTCAATCAAACAGTGTGTCCAGTACTGTGACGTCTTTCTCCTTGGATTTCCTGTTGATGGAGGTTGAGTTCCTGTAGGTGGCGCTCTTTTCTTTGTCTGTTCGGCCACGGTGGCTATCGCTGCTCATGCTAACTACCCAGTTCTTCTTCTGTTGAAACGTAAAACGCATCACTTCCTGTCTCCAGAGGGTTTCTCCCGGTAAAGACCTACCTGACACCGGGTGTTTAGAGCAGCAGATGGAAAAGCTTCATGATGGTTGAGGTTGATCACTGTTGTGTTTTCAATCAACAGAAAGTAGAAAAACTGACATTTCTTTACATGAAAATGTCACCAATTATTAATTGAACTGTTTGGTTGAGAGACATTATAGTTTTGTGTTACAACAGTAATGTGTGAAGGGAGACTAACGTATGGACAAGTGCTCTGCTGTGGTATCTTATGGAAACTGGTGGAACAGTGGCTCTTTGTTAGCAGGCAGAAATGCTCTCTGTGCAATCACCACAGGATCCCAGGCCTCACACACACACACACACACACACACACACACACACACACACACACAGGCTAAGGGAACTTATACATCAAACCGCTTGTCTTCCTATGAATGTTTCATAAGCCAGGGGAGCAGCCAGTCAAAATCCAATCCAGTCAAACTTAATGAGGGGTGTCTCACACCTCGTGGTTCAACTGACGCCAGTGACGGCAGGAGAGGTGGTCGGGGGAGGAGGGGGGAGGGTTTTTGAAGGGGAAAGGTGTGAATCAAACACTTAAGGGGCTCCACTCATGCTTTCACAAGGCTCACACACATGCATTAAGTTCCCCTTCATGTTCGCCCTGCAGCTATCTGGTACTGCAACCGCAGAAAACTCTTTGTTGACTGTTATGCAGGAGAACCAAACTAGTACGCTGTGAAACAAAACTCAACTAGTCACCAGACACGTTTTGCTTTCCTTTCACCAACCAGAGGTTACAAGGAAGAGAACTTTCCAGACAGTTCCTCTTCGGGATGCAACAGACGAGCAGCAGCAGTTCAGCGTTTCTGTCAGTGTCTTCAAACTGAAATGCAGATGGAGACTCCAAGCTAAAACACTATCCCAGATGTACGCCGTGCGACGGGTTTTTTGATATCTGTCCATACGACATGGCGCCCGAGTGGCCGTGGATCCAATGGCTTTCCAGTGGCTTTATGAGTTGAGATCTTAATAAAGTGTCTGAGTGACTTTCCAGTGCTCTCGTTCGCGAGGCCTTCACCCTCCCTGCAGCAGCGACGATCTGCCTTGAAGAGCTTTGCAGGTTTTTGTCTTTGAAGCATCTGCACTGCAATACAGCGGGGATTTTCCCACACCAATTCATCACTGTCTGTCTTATATGTATGTGTGTGTGTGTGTGTGTGTGTGTGTGTGTGTGTGTGTGTGTGTGTGTAGGGCTGGTGCAGGATTCTGCCTTTTCTTTGAGGAGGTGATCTGTTCGTTTTAATAGGTGAGAACCTGGATTAGTTCTGAATCTCCTCCAGAGAGGATCCACTTCACCACAAGGCGAAACAGGACATCGTGGCCCGGACCACCGTGTGCGCGCAGTAGATGTGTGTGTGTGTGTGTGTTAGATGAGATCATGCTGGGAAGACAGACAGCAGGGCGACAAAGTGCTTCGTAATCAAACCGGTTCGATCTTTGCTCCGGTTGACAAGTCCACCACCAGCCTAACACCCGGTGAGTAGAATAGAAAATAAAGTAGGACTATAATTGGATTGCCAGGAAGACCAAGGCTGAAGACCTTCAAAGATACTGCAGGCATCTACAACTAGCAGGAACAGAGGTACAACCAACAAGCTCTTTGGTTGTGGGAAACCGAAGTAGCCAGGGGTTTGGCTCATATTTCCTAACACCTAACCCTAACCCTTCAGGGACTGAAGCCCTTCCTGCCCATTCCCTCTAAGGTGATTACCCACTGGAGGTGCACAAACTGTGGCCTGCTGCTGACATAGTCCATGATCCAGGGCATCATCTCCCTGAGCTTGTCCCCCTGCTCGAGGGGCCCAATGTTTTCAGCCTGATCCAGGTCACCCTGTGGAGCAGAAGGCTGATTGCTTCATCCAATACAATGTCTGCCTGCGAGGCAAGCTGCAGGGGGTCTGGGAGTTTCTCACAAGGGACCTAAGATGGTTCAGCACCAGCCTCTTAAAGATTTTATGATGTGTGATGTTAGTGCCACAGGTCAGTCGTCATTACAGACAGAAGGAAACGCCTTCTTAGGTGCAGATTGGACTTTTAGTTCTGCAAACATTTTTAGGAGACAGAAATAACCTCGTTGCTGTAGGAACTACATGGCACCGGACCCCCAGGTCTGTTTGATGTTTGGCCCAACACTCAATTTTGTTGCAATGTTGCAGCAGTCAATGAAGCTAAGTGGCTAATAGTGTTCAATATATTATTAGCCTACTTAGTTAATTACCCTGAAAGCCATTTTATCTCGTCAGTGTAGTTAAAAATAAATACAAAAAATAAATCATTGTTTCTTTTCATTCCTTCATGATATTGGAAGGTCAGCAGGCTAGCTAACCTAGCTTACCTAGATAGCTATAGGCTAGTATGGCTAGTTTGATCTTGGAAGGTCAGCTAGGCTAACTAGCTAAGCTAGATAACTTAGCATGGCTAGATTGTATTTTTTCAGTAGTATTTTAGCAGAGTGCTAGGCTTCATAATATTAGCTAGCTCCTCTCTTACCTCTTGTCTTTTCCACTCATATTAGACTACTTAGCCAGCTATGTTAACAGTTATGTAAGACAATGATGTTCTCTTCATAGCTAGTTGCCAGTTTGCTAACTTGCATTCTTAAAAACTGTTCAACTCATGTTTTCCACAGTACCTTTGCAGGCTCAGTGAGGTTGAACAGGTGCTGGGAGCTCCGGACAGTTCTTGTTGAGGCATGTTTTTCGCACCTTAGGGTGATGATGCCGTTGCATCCTGCTGCCTTGCCTGGGTGGAGTCGCCTCAGCCTCCTCACCTGGTCATTAAATAGACATCACGGTGATGGTGGATGGATTGGAGGGTGATGGCAGCAGGCCCCACTGCTGAGCCTTGTTTGGGGAGATGGGGGTGCAAGGCAAGGGGCCAGGGACTGGTCTGGTGGGAGGACTGGGCTGTTTGAACCCTGACAGCATCCTGAAGTGTGGATCATCTCACGTAACTCTTCCTCTTCCTGTCGTTCTGCTGTAGGCTATTTTGCCTTACATTTTGTCCCAGACCAGCTAGGAAAGTCTAGGAGGCAAAGGTCAATCAGTAACACTTCTGCTGAGGTGCCCTTGAGCAAGACACTTAGCTCCAGTCTATCTGCTATTGCTGCTCAGTCAACTTTCCCCATAAAATTGAAATAATGATCCAACGCCTACAAACAGAAGTCTTTATCACCACAGTAAATAAAGATAAACCGATATATGAAATTAACCAATGTGAGGAGCTGTAGCTTCCTGTGTGTTTGGACCAGCTCAGGTAGTCTGCAGCAGCATTCCACAAATATTGAGTCTCATGTCTTCATTTCAAAGGCAGCCTTTACTCCAGACACCGTTGACAATTTATAACCTTGGGTCTTGCTTCAGGGCATGCATGCCCCACCACCCTGAAAGTACCCCACCACACACACACACACACACACACACCTATTTGAAGTGCTTTTCCAGCAAAGTATTTACCCAGGGAACCTCAGACGCTTTCATGTGCTTAAGTCACGTCTATCACATTAACCTTAATTGGCTGTTGGAGCGACAACAAACATGTGCTGAGTGCTGCCGAGTCGGCTCGGGCCCGGGGGCAAGGCAAATAAACATCACAAAAATGTGACGGAAATAGACGTGCACTGATGCTTCGGGACAGGAGGGCCCCGGTCTCTGGGCGGCACAACAATACGCAGAGCGTTGCATGTCAAGAGTCGACCGCAGAGCTCGGCTAAGCTGCTACTGTGTGGAGGAGATAGGGAGATAGCCAGAGAGAGGGTTATGATGAGGTGCAAAGGGTTTAAACAAACAGCCGCATGCACGCAAACACATGCATTCCTGCATTCCTGCATTGCTGCGCTTTCCAAATCACTCCTGAATTTATGCACATGCATGGACACTGAGTGGACAAAACATGAGGGCGATCTGCTCTTTAAACAGGCTTTGGTTCCTTATTGATCTCAGCTATTAAGTCCACTTCAGTCATCAGGGAAGACGAAGGTGAGGAGACGTTGAAGAGGGTCTCCTGGACATGAATTGTGCCGAGTGGGGTGCAGCTCAACAGTAGGAAGGCGGCTCTTATATTTTGTGTACATAAACACAAAGATGCAGGCAGGAACACACGCAGACACGAAGCCTCTGGCGTTTGTTTTATCCTCCCAGGACTGCCAGGTGAGCGGGGGGGTTGCCACATAAGACAATGCAATTAGAGTCTGAGAGTTTAGACAATCACAGGAAAATATGTGAATGTTGATTTGCCCAAATGCCCCTCAGGGACGATCAACGTTGAGTCTTATCGTGTCTTATTTTACTGTGATTGACGCCAACGTGGTAAACCCCTCCCGTCTGGAATTCTGAGCTGGATGAAACAAATGGCAATAATTATTTGCAAGTACTACTTGATCCAGATCTGACACACACACACACACACACACACACACACACACACACACACACAGATATTATTAGGATAAGTAAGTAAGAGTTCAGTTATTTTGAACATTTCGTACTGAGAGGGTGATATAGGAACTGAGGCTCATTCTGCTGTTTCTCTCATTGCACGTCCCTCTGGATAGTACAGTAAGAAAAATGAGACAAAGCTGCTGTGGAGTCGTCTTGGGGTCGACTAGGAATTTGACTCCTTTCTGGGAACATCTGCAGAAAGTAATGCAGTCAATTCCTTTCAATTCAAATGTGTATCTTTATTACCAGCCGAACCCTCCTGGGGTTTTCACCACTACAGTCTCTATGGTGGAGGAACAGAAACACCTTGTTGATGAGAGGTCAGAGGTCAGAGGAGGATGGGCAGACTGGGTCAAGATGCTCCAGTAACATCTTTACAACAGTGGTGAGCAGAAGGAAGCTTGGTGGATCCATGATGGAGGATTCAGGCTGGTGGAGGCAGAAGGTCCTACCTACCAGAGAGGTGGACCTGATAAGGTGGTCGGTGAGTGCAAATACATGTGTGTCGATAGGTGTGTTTTTTCAACATTTCACTAGCATGCTTTGAGGTTACATGCTCATGGACGCACACACACACACACACACACACACACAAAAACACATACACACACACACACACACACACACACACAGTTTTTTACAGCCATTTAACTCAACAGTCGGTGACATTTTTACAAGTTACACAGTGAGGGAGAAAAATGATTATCTCAGATCATTGACGTGTTCAGCATCCAGCCATGGAAACAGTTTGAAAGAGACGAGCTGAGACGAGCTAACAGTGAGCCTTCACCAGTTACTGCCAATGGACCTAAACCAGTGGCTGGTGCACTGGTAGGAGGTGGTCAAGATTTCCTCAAGTCAAAATTTTAAAACTAAATGCCTCGCATCATTTCTGCACAAATTTCTACTTTTTTGATTCCCTTAAAATGTGACAAAAAGACAGTTGCATTTAATTGTTTTATTTGTTTACTTTATAAAATGCCAGTATATATGTCATATATATTCCCTGCTCTCTCCCAGGTGTACTTTCTCTCCCTTGTACCATTTCCCCCTCAACAAAGACAAAATGAAACTCCCTAAAACAGACTTGGAAACAGTTTGGTATTGATATTATGAGAACATTTCTGTCTTGATATCACAAAACAGTGCAGGTAGCATACGCGCCGATCACGTGGGTGCCATTATCGGTGAACGTTTTAATTACAAATCGCATTATCCAATTAAACTTGTTACAGCTCTGTGCGTGTGTAGACTACGTTAAGGGGCGTGGTCACGTAGCCAACTGCCAATGTAACGTTAGAGTCGGCTAAACCAACGTTGTTCCATCACGTAGCTACTAGCTAGCGACACAGCAAGTGTCGTTTCGGTGTGTGTCTATGTCCGACAGATGACGGTAGCCTGCACCACGGTAATTACTAAAGCAAGCGCAATAAAAGTGATTTTGTGACAATCTTCACCTTGGTGGTATTCATTTAATTTGAGCACCCACTGGCAAAAACATAAATCGGCGCCTATGGCAGGTAGCATCTGTGGACGACTACAGACGTCCTCTCAACTTTCATTTTGGTGCTTTTATTTACAGGTTTTCATGGTTGGCGTCAGATTGTTTGCTGGGAAACGTCTCATCCTGGTTCTCTGATACTCCTCCTGTCCTCCTGTCCTCCTGTCCTCCCGTCCTCCCGTCCTCCTGGCTTACACAGCTGTCCCGTAAAGCCACCTTCCTCCCATCTCCCTGTAATGTGTCTTTCTCACTGTGTGTGTCTGGGGCTTGTAAAGGTTTACTTTTACCAGATGCTCCATGCCTTGTTAACTTCACCCCATTTCTCCCATTGTGGCTCAGCTCCTTTAATGACATTTGCATGGCTGAACACGAAGTCAACAATTCAAGAAGCTACCCACAGCTATGTGTGGTGCGTTCACTGACACGTCTTCCGCCCCGCCCCGGCAGGGCAGCAGAGTCACTCCTGATCTTCTGTTGTAACCTGCACACACTCTCTTCTACCTTCCTCCCCCTTAAACCACACCCCTCTCTGTCTTCCTCTCTTAAACCACACCCCCTCTCTACCTTCCTCTCTCTTAAACCACACCCCCTCTCTACCTTCCTCTCTCTTAAACCACACCCCCTCTCTGTCTTCCTCTCTTAAACCACACCCCCTCTCTATCTTCTTTTCTTAAACCACACCCCCTCTCTATCTTCCTCTCTCTTAAACCACACCCCCTCTCTGTCTTCCTCTCTTAAACCACACCCCCTCTCTACCTTCCTCCCCCTTAAACCACACCCCCTCTCTGTCTTCCTCTCTTAAACCACACCCCCTCTCTATCTTCCTCTCTCTTAAACCACACCCCCTCTCTGTCTTCCTCTCTTAAACCACACCCCCTCTCTACCTTCCTCTCTCTTAAACCACACCCCCTCTCTGTCTTCCTCTCTTAAACCACACCCCTTCTCTATCTTCTTTTCTTAAACCACACCCCCTCTCTATCTTCCTCCCCCTTAAACCACACCCCCTCTCTATCTTCTTTTCTTAAACCACACCCCCTCTCTATCTTCCTCTCTCTTAAACCACACCCCCTCACTGTCTTCCTCTCTTAAACCACACCCCCTCTCTATCTTCTTTTCTTAAACCATACCCCCTCTCTACCTTCCTCCCCCTTAAACCACACCCCCTCTCTATCTTCCTCTCTTAAACCACACCCCCTCTCTATCTTCCTCTCTTAAACCTCACCCCCTCTCTATCTTCCTCTCTTAAACCACACCCCCTCTCTATCTTCCTCTCTTAAACCACACCCCCTCTCTATCTTCCTCTCTCTTAAACCACACCCCCTCTCTATCTTCCTCTCTTAAACCACACCCCCTCTCTGTCTTCCTCTCTTAAACCACACCCCCTCTCTATCTTCTTTTCTTAAACCACACCCCCTCTCTACCTTCCTCCCCCTTAAACCACACCCCCTCTCTATCTTCCTCTCTTAAACCACACCCCCTCTCTATCTTCCTCTCTTAAACCTCACCCCCTCTCTATCTTCCTCTCTTAAACCACACCCCCTCTCTATCTTCCTCTCTTAAACCACACCCCCTCTCTATCTTCCTCTCTCTTAAACCACACCCCCTCTCTATCTTCCTCTCTTAAACCACACCCCCTCTCTATCTTCCTCTCTCTTAAACCACACCCCTCTCTATCTTCCTCTCTCTTAAACCACACCCCCTCTCTAGCTTCCTCTCTTAAACCACACCCCCTCTCTATCTTCCTTTCTCTTAAACCACACCCCCTCTCTATCGTCCTCTCTTAAACCACACCCCCTCTCTATCTTCCTCTTCTGCATGCACTTGTCTTGTTAAATTAAAGAAATCTACTTTTTCTCTCTTATTGAGAAGTGTATAATAAATAAAAAGGGAAAAGTTATTACGTTATTGTGAAAATTAATTTTAAATCTTCACACGTTAGCTTCAATTTCAACGAAGCTTTTTACCCTCCAGAGCTGAAATGTCCTCCATCAATGAGCAGTTATGTGAGTAAGTGGGGTGTGTATTTGTGTGTGTGTGTGTGTGTGGGGGGGGTGATCTCTCATTGAGATCTTACTCATTGCCCCTTTAAGTCACTGATAAGAGCATTAGACAAGTGAACCCTGCTGGCCTGACGCTCCCCAGACCTCCTCTATCGTCACCTCGTTGAACTGGAGCCGCTGCGTAACTGTTGAGGCATTTTGTCTGAACTGATGGATAAAATGTGCTGCGTTGAGTCAAAGTTTTCATGTCTGTGTGATCTGGTTGGAGGTGTAACATCCAGGTTCAGAAAGTAAAAGGACTTGCCAGAGTTTTACTATGATTTTCTAATTATTTCCATTCTGCAGCACCACGGGGAGGACGGGTGATTGTGATCAACTGGTTAACAGTTGATGATTTCCAAACATCGAAATATGGATTTAATTTGGGCATAATGTAATAAAATAATAAAATACAAAACAGATTTACATGAACAAACACAAACGCCAAGCAAGAGTTTTCCCTCTTTTCAGCCCCTGGTAGTTACAATCATCAGTGTGTCAGCTAGATATAAGTCATTTCATTGTTTTGCTTTACAATATATATATATATATGATATATAATACTAATGTGGTTTCACTCTACAACCTTCAGGAAAGAATTATCTTCTGTCCTCCGGCAGGATGAATGCATAAAGGAGGACTTCTCCAGCGCCCACCGGCCTCTGTCCCGGTAGGGAGGGTGCCGCTGCTCTCGTTAGCGTCGGGGCCGTTTAAAGCCGATTATATGGAGCCGGCTGTGCCGTATAAAGCTTCCCTTCATAAGAGATGCAGCAGAGCACCCAAACAAACCACACGTCTGACTGTCAATATGACGGCGGTTTCCAGGCCAGCCAAACACAGCTTGTTGGAATGTGAGTGTTTAATCAGAAGACAAACCCCATATTTTGAGCAGCTTGTTTTTGCGGTGCAGCAGGAGTGTGTGTGTGTGTGTGTGTGTGTGAGTGTGTGAGACAGAGTTTGTGCATGTGTTTGTGTGTGAGAGAGATTACATATATGCGTGCACATGTACTTTTCTCTTAGCATGTTTTTGTGCCTCTGTGCACGTGCATGTGTGTGTGAGTAGTTTGTTTTTGCAGAGCAGCAGGTGTGTGTGTGTGTGTGAGTATGTGTGAGAGACGATATACGTGCACATGTACTTTTCTCTTAGCATGTTACCATTTATGTGCATGTATGTGTGTGTGTGTGTGTGTGTGTGTGTGTGTGTGTGTGTGTGGCAGTGCCAGGGGCCCACGGGGCCACCCATGATGATTATGGGGCCTCAGAGGAACACAGCTCGGATCAACAGCAAGACCAAACACATCTGACCCCCGCCGAGTGTCTCTGTCAGGGGCCACGCTTAACGGCCCCGTCCTGAAAACACAAACTCCATTCTACGCATGATTAACCATCCAGGGGCCGCCACAATAAAAGTCCCCCTTCATGCATTCATCATGGCTTCATCCTGCATTGGTACTGCAGACGACTCAGTGTTGAACTTTATACAGTAGAACAAAGTTATCATTATATACATGCATGGAGGGGAAACTATCTGTCTGTCTGTCTGTCTGTCTATCTATCTATCTATCTATCTATCTATCTATCTCTCTCTCTATCTCTCTATCTCTCGGGTTCAATTCCCAACTCAGCAAGTTTTCTACCATGACTGAAAGTGTTTCTGATTTAACCAAAACCTTAACCAAAGATGTTTCAGCTGCCGGACATCCCCGTTAGCTGACGAACACGTGGGAATGGCGTCCATTTGTGTTGTTGTCTCTTAATCCCTTCATGGTGGAGGAAGATCGTCCACAACACATAATCCAACAGAGTTTCTACTGTGAGACTGTTGAAATCTACAAGAAGAAGAAAAGGACCGCCATCATATATATATAATACTAGTGGTGGCTGACCCTCGTTACAAACGACAGACAGGGCAGATTTGCACAGGATTAAAATCACAGACAGTCTCTGCAATTATTTGAAATCCAGGTGACATTAGTCCAGTGAGAACAGGACCGATTCTGTATTGTTTTCCAGCACTAATGCAGCATAGAAGCAGGATTCATTCATTCAACCTAAATCAGTGAGGTTGCCTTCATTTGCAATGATGTTGAGACAACAAAGAAAAGACAAAGAAAGTAACAGTAATTACAATCGTATTAAAACAATAATAAATAAAACAAATGAAACAAGAAAGAAGAGAAAAAACCCAAATCAGTCAAAATAATGACATCGTGGACCGGAGTGGTTGCATGGATAAATGGCTAAACGTACAATGGCTCCGACTGTCCAGCCCAGGATGTCAGCTGGAAGAGAAAACATGCTTTTAAATCCACAAACACATAAACACAACTGAGCATGCTCAGACGCACCAGCGCAGGAACCGACTGGATAACACTTGGCTTTGTCTAGAAACATTTCCATGTGCTGTCCAAACAATGAACTCTACAGTCGGTGTTTTTCTAGACCGAGATAAGGCCCGGAGACCACGTTCACTAGAAGATCTCCGCTGGAAACCGTCAGGGTCTCGGTCTGGGCCGCCGGCCCGCCGCCGCGCTCTCTAACCACCACTTGGTTCCTGAAGCTGGGAAAGAACGGCACATTGGAAATTTGTGCTTTCAAACCTTTTACAGGAATGCTGTTTTTCATTTCCCGCCGGACCCCAGTAACCTCTGGGATTGTGAATGAGTGTGTGTGTGTGTGTGTGTGTGTGTGTGTGTGCACCTTTTGTGAGTGTTTACCGGATGTCCAAACCCTCGGCCCGAGGTCCAGCTCGCTCCAAGCCATGAAAACCATGGATCAAAAAATGAAGGGAGTTCAGCCAGATAGACAACACTGACCATACATATTGAAAAAGCACTTGGAAGGCCGCATTGTTTGACAGGAATACGTGTGTTTTGGTGTGTGTGTGTGTGTGTGTGTGTGTGTGTGTGTGTGAGAATATTCTTGAAGGGAAATTCCACCCTCAGATCTTCTTACACTCATTATATTATATACTTGTTATACATCATCAATCTTACTAGTCCGAGTGTCCCAGGAGGTATTTTGTGAGGAAGTGTTGGAGGTGTTGTTGTTCCCCTCAACCTCCTCGTCTGCTTCCACTTCACTTAGTGATTTCCTACATTTCCCAGAATTCCAACAACAGTCAGAGAACGTGCCTGAACCAGCTGTTGGTTATACGTGTAGGTGGAGAGAGTGATCACGGTAGTTATCTGGTCTATCGGGGCTACTGCATTGCATTCTGGTCTATCTTGCTACTGCATTGCATTCTGGTCTATCTGGGCTAATGCATTGCATTCTGGTCTATCTTGCTACTGTATTGCATTCTGGTCTATCTTGCTACTGCATTGCATTCTGGTCTATCTTGCTACTGTATTGCATTCTGGTCTATCTGGGCTACTGCATTGCATTCTGGTCTATCTTAGCTACTGCATTGCATTCTGGTCTATCTGGGGTACTGCATTGCATTCTGGTCTATCTTAGCTACTGCATTGCATTCTGGTCTATCTGGGCTACTGCATTGCATTCTGGTCTATCTTGCTACTGCATTGCATTCTGGTCTATCTGGGCTACTGCATTGCATTCTGGTCTATTTTGCTACTGCATTGCATTCTGGTCTATCTTAGCTACTGCATTGCATTCTGGTCTATCTTGCTACTGCATTGCATTCTGGTCTATCAGGGCTACTGCATTGCATTCTGGTCTATCTTAGCTACTGCATTGCATTCTGGTCTATCTCCTGTCGGTGTAGAAATTGGTCTCTCTCTCTCCTCTGATGGATTTCTCCTGTATGATTGTTGATCGTCGGTCTAGAAAGAAGCCCTTGCTCTTTGATTCTGATTGGCTGACACCAAAACCTGAAACATTTTCTGATATCAAACTGGAAATATCTCAACGTGACGTCACGTCGTCTACGACTGGAGGAAGAAAAATACACCAAACTACTAAATGGAGCAGGAATGCAACATCACCAATAGAAAGTTTAACAGTCAGTGAGTTTTGGGTGGTTTCCCCTTCAACACTCCGCTGGCTTGGCTGCTGCAACATCTATTCACTCTTTCTCTTCCTGTCCCTCCTTCATTTTTACCACATACACACTCTATATGATCTATCCTGTATCTTAAGAAAATAAAGCCCGGCCTTCCGACTGCAGCGCCAGCCGGGTTTTGAATGGCGGTCAGATCGTGTTTTGCGTCTCATTCAGCGGTTTGGGAGAGGAAAGACGCCGGCTGGAATCAAAGTACCGTCTCCGTGGAAACAAACATCATCTGTCTCTCTTCCTTTTGCCTTTGACAGGAAAAAAGATGTCTGAGGGTTGTGATTAATGAAATTATGGCAAGGCTACAGTAAGTCAGGAAACATGCACACGTGCGCGCACACACACACACACACACACACACACACACACACACACACATACACACAGCCCGGGCACCTGGAGGAGGCAGGGATATAATATCCATCACAGTGAGAAAAGATGACACATCTTCTTCGCTGAAACGTTAGCCCCGACCAGCCGTCTCAGCTGTGTGTCCTGGGGCATTTGTCTTTGGCAGGGAAACATCACACACACACACACACACACACACACACACACACACACACACACACACACACTGGAGGAGCTGCAACTGTCATCAAAGCTGAGGATGGAATCTTAGTTAGTGAGAATAATGGTGTTATTATTACAGTGAGGTAATGGCAGATGGAGCGGCCAATAGAAGTAACACACACACACACACACACACACACACACACACACACACACACACACACACACACCTATATATATGTCCATGCACACCAGCATGCTCATATACACACATACACGTACACACCATAGGCACAAACACACACCCTAACACATATATACCCATATATGGACACACACACACACACACCATGCACACCAGCATGTCACACCGCACACACCCTAACACCTATATACCTATACACACACATACACACACACATACACACGTACGCCCATAAGCACAAGCACACACCCTAACACTTACACCACAAGCACGTGCACACACACACACACACACACACACACACACACACACACACACACAGTCCATGTATACTAGCATGCACTGAACAAGCACAAACACACACCCTAGCACCTACACCATACTGTATGCACACACAAACACACACACAAGTATGTCCATGTACACTAGTATGCCCACACGCACGCACGCACGCACGCACGCACACACACACACACACACACACACACACACACACACACACACACACACACACACACACACACAGAGGCAGTAATGGAAATATAACATTTTATTGCCGCTCACCAGTTTGGGGAACTTCACACGACGTTCAGAGGACAGAGGAGCGTTCACAGCCAGGCAGCGCTGGTCTTTACGCTCAGGGTTGGAAAAGTGTTGCACAGTCCAGAGAGGAAACGAGACGAGAGTGTGAAGGTGACCACTCACGACTCCAGCCTCGATTTGGGTTGACGTGGGAGGAGGAGTTGGGCGGAACCAAAGGACCACAGTTTTATAGCGTAACGTCTGAAGCCCAGGGAAAAAGACAAGAGGTAAGAGAGGAGCTAGCTAGTATTATGAAGCCTAGCGCTCTGCTGCTAACTGAAAATATAATCTATAAAGTTATCTAGGTTAGCTAGTTAGCCTAGCTGACCTTACAAGCTCAAACTAGCCTTACTAGCCTATAGCTAGCTAGGTTAGCTAGATAGCTAGCCTGCTGACCGTCCAATGTCATGGTCATGAAGGAATGAAAAAAGATGTAATTGTCATTTCTACTTTTTTTTCTATTTATATTTCCTTCTTTGTCATTCAAGTTTACCAGCTAGCTAACTTGCGCTCTTTGGCTCCGCCCACTGAGGTTTAATCAACCAATGAGATTATTTCTGCCTCTGAGAAACGTTTGTAGCACTAAAACTCTAATCTGCAACTTTTTCCTGCTACTTTCCACGATGGAAAGCTTCATTTGATCAATTATGGGAACAAATAACGCATTTCCTCCCCGTTTCATTGTATTGGATCAAAAAATAACAATCAAATCTAAACAAGTAGAAGTCAGTGAATCCAGATCAACGAAGCATCTGTGGCGTTGTTGTGCTTCGTAGAAGTAAAACTTTTTTAGGCGGCATTCTTGTACAGCACTTAACGATATCATATTGCCCTAATCAGTGAACTACAATTGTGATTCAACCCGGGTTCAGTCTCTGGATACACAATTACAGCATGGACATGGTGCTGATGACACACACACACACACACACACACACACACACACACACACACACACACACACACACACACACACACACACACACACACACACACACACACACACACACGTACATACATTCATGAGCTCACATGCACAGATAGACAGTTGATGTTAGCTATCTGATGGTCTGTCTGTTCTGGTAATGGCTGAGGGAACACAGATAGAAATAGACTGATAGATGCTGCATTTATCTCTAATGAGGAACCTGCACACACACACACACACACACACACACACACACACGCGGTTGTATAAGGTGTGTTGACCTGGGAAACTAAAGAAACTGAAGAAACTGAAGAAACTGGCTGCTGAAAAGATACCCTGACTCTACAGATGTTACTGCTATAAAAATCCCACTTTTTACAACATGCTTGCACAACTGTTGCCTGCTGGTTTGCGCTGCGTGCTTCGTCCCCTGGAGGAATTGTTTGGAAGAAGTCAGGTTCTGCTCTGGTTCCAGCTGGAGAACCGCAGTGATGCAAATGCTCGCAGAAGCTACAAATATTCATCATTGCACCAGAACGAGGCTGAGCTATCAAGGTTTGTTCCTGTCAGATTTATTTGTCACCTGCCATAGGGTTATCTCATGACCCCCTGGAGGGCCCCGACCCCCAGCTTGAGACCCACTAATCCTCAATCCCCAGTAGAATAAAAGGCAGTGGCATTGACCAACTGAAGCCCGCCACTGCCATCTTCTGGTTTTGCAAGCGCTGTAATAATAATAAACCATCATTGCATTACACGTGTTTTACCATTTCAGTTAGCGGATGCCGCCGTCAAACACCGCAGCAGTGGAATCAGCCGAAGCTCCTCGATCGGCGATATTGACGAGCCAGCAGTGAGGGGTGCAGGGGTCAGAGCCACTGCGCCTTAAATAAATAGAGGCAACCAAATATTCCTGTGAATCCAAAACGATCACGTGTGATGGAGAAGAGCTGGGAAAGGAAACAAGCTTTTTTAACTTTAAGATAGGAGGATATCAGATGAAGTAGAAGAGACATCTCCTGAGATCTGTTTTTAAATATAGGTGATGAACACACTTTCCTCATATTTTGCGTAGGAGCAACTTGGAAACTGCCTGTAATATGAGTAATATTAGTGTATAAACCTGCAATTGCTCAATGAAAGTCTCGCTGATACGAATTGTACTCACAACGCTGTAAAACCCAATGGACGTCCGACGCGTTCAACAGTAATTCTTGGTCCTTTCCATTGAAAATAACGACACAAATATGACAAAAAAAATGAAAGTTTGTAGTCGTCACTATCTCTCCACTTCAAATCAGGAGAGAGATGAAGAGTCGATGTTTTGATCACAGGCATCTTCATCTTCATCCCTTCTTTACCCTTCATTTAACCGGGGAAGGTTACGCACACTTCTCCCTCCATAGGAACGTTGACGGTCGTTGTTGAGGAAAGGGAAGGGAAGGTTTCCTCCTTCACTTCCTCCACACAGACTTTCCAAGCCGGTCTGGGATTCAAACCGGCGACCTTCAGATCATCAGCCTGCTGGTGGTCTTCACTGTGTCTTCTGAGCGATTGATAGCAGGTGGACCCACAGTTCAGCCAACACAGATTATTGACCTGCCCCTTTATTGATCTTGCAGAGGGGATTTTATATCCTGCTTCCCTTCCAAGGAAGAGTTTATAGGGTTTGTCTGGAGCCACGATTTTTAAATGATTGACGACATGCTGAAAGAATCTTTTCTACCCTTAAATTTACCAAAGGAAAAATAGCCTGAATGACTATTGGGACAAAATAATGCAGGTGGAGGCGATTTGACCCGCAGGTCAAGACAGATTATGCACAGACACTCTTCGTTAATACTCGCCTGCATCCATCCCCGATTCAAGAGCCAGCGCACCTTGTAACAATCTGCGCATCAATTCATCCATTCCAAGGAGTGATTGAAACAAGATGGACACCGCATCGGGAGGATGATATGTAAAAGACGGGCAACAAACGATTTACAGGGATCCTCGCCACCCAAAAACATCTGAGGGGAAACCAGCTGAGATTTTATTGGGACAAATAAGCCTTTTATGAGACACGATGGACGGCTGAGGTTTACGGCTCAGAAACGATGGGAGGGAGAAATAGATGGAGAGGGTGAGTAAAGGATGAAGGGGCGGAAGAGTAATTGAGAAAATGGAAAGCAGGAAAGAGGGTGGGATGTGGAAAGTGAGGGAAAGAAAGTGGAGGAGAAGAGGGAAATGGTTGGGAAAGTTAGCAAAAAGGATTGTGGGGATTCTGAAATTCCCTTCATTCATTGCCATTATCTTGAAGTCAAATAAAAGATGCCGGGCTGAGGAGTGGTTGCATTCCTCTCCGGGGCTTTTCGGTGAGTCTCGTGTGTCAAACCGGAGGAGGAATTGTATCAACATCTTTAATTGGACTGTGTTTGTTTGGCTTCCAGTTCCTCGGGCGCTCGCCACCGGGGCCTCGGTCGGAGCTGGAAATACATCCCGCCTATACCGCTTCCACGCTCTGCACTTCTGGGTAATGGTTTCGCTGTCACACATCTCCACAGGTTTGGACCGCGCAGAAAGTGGACCTCGATCCGGTTTGAGACGGGGTGGGAAGCAGATTTGGGTTTTATTTAATTCCTGTGTTATTTCTGTGGCCCAGGACGGTTCAGGCAACGTTGATATATCACGTTACCACTGTTATACATCATCAGTCTGTGAAGTTCAAAGTTCCAGGAGTTATTTTATGATGAAGCGTTGTGATATTACTTTCCCTCAACCAGCCTCGTCTACTTCTACTTCAGTTAGTGATTTTCTTAATTTCCCAGAATGCCTTTCGACAACCCCCAGAGAACGAGCCTGTTGGTTATAGATCCTCTTGATCCTGCGATAGATCCTCCAAACCCAACATGTCTTGTGGCTGCATTGCATTCTGGTCTATCTCGGCTACTGCATTGCATTCTGGTCTATCTCGGCTTCTGCATTGCATTCTGGTCCATCTTAGCTACTGCATTGCATTCTGGTCTATCTCCTGTCGGTGTAGAAATTGGTCTCTCTCCTCTGATGGATTTCTCCTGTATGATTGTTGATCGCCGGTCTAGAAAGAAGCCCTTGCTCTTTGATTCTGATTGGCTGACGGTTACCGTTTTTGGAAATATCTCAACGTGACGTCACGTCTTCTACAATTGGAAGAAAAACAATACAGACAACTAGATGGACCAGAAATGTAACGAACATCACCACTATATTTTTTTCCTTTAAACTAGAAACTTTATGATGCGGTCACCACCAGACCAGAGCTTCTTCTTTGCCAGTCCAGTTTGCCAGTTAGCTAACTTGCGCGGAAAACCCTGTGGCTCTTTGGCTCCGCCCACTGTGGTTTAACTCAACCAATGGGATGATTTGTGCCTCCAGAGCAGCTCTGTTTGTAGAACTAAACCTCCAATCTGCTCGGTAATAGGACCTGGGGGAGTGGTCAGGGAGGGCGGGACAGAGAGCGCAGGGCTTGTAAAACCTGTCTAAGGGTGATGCGGTCTCGCTGCGTTTCACGGAGGCTGGCGTTAACTGCCGCGGCGCGGTGGAGGGTCCGAGCTCGGGGTGTTTATCCTGGACGCGACTCGCCGGGACGAGTCGGGACGGTCGAGGCTGTGGTTGTAAACGGTGGGATTTACAGCGCGTTGTGTTACGGTACTGTATGGGAGCGCACGTGGCGGGGGGGCATGCCACCCAGTCGGCAAAACGATGCTCCACAGGCACACATGCACACTAAATTGATGATTTTGTTTTATCATATCATATTATTATTATTATTATTATTTCTTCTATATTTTCCTCAATACAGGTTTATGTTTTTTGCTACATTTCTTTTTACTTCCTGTTTCTTAAGCACTTTGTAACTTCTGGTATGAAAAGTGCCATATAAATACAAATAATAATATTATTATTATTATTTATGTTTACAAAAAATCTATGGAAAGCATCAAACGTGTATTAATTTCACTTGACACAAAAGGTTCACAGAAAATACACAAACCCTTTCTGTGGAAACTGAATAATCTGTAAGATCTTCATTATTATTATTTAACAATGTGTGTCCTGCACATCTCCTATGTTTGTGTACTTGTTTGTTTTGTTTGCTGTTTACTGGATGGTTTCTTGGTATCTTGACTGTGCAGAATAAACCCCCCCGCCCCTCCTGCCCCCCCCATACTGTAACAACAACTTTGATTCATTTCCCTGACACACTCCCCTGTGTAAACCCGGCCGGTAGGCAGCGTGAGGATTCACACCATAAGGCAGCGATGGAGCGTGTTTCATTCAATAGTACAGTACGCTCGCTCCATTAACGCGCCCGGGTCAGGGTCCGCTTCCTGGCTTCCTGTGGAGAGTCAAACCCTCTAATCCAACACTAGACTGGAGTGTTACACCAAGGGCCACGTTAAGCATGAGAGTGTGAGTGTGTGTGTGTGTGTGTGTGTGTGTGTGTGTGTGTGTAACCTTTATTTATCCAAGCGAATGTCGACTTGCTCTTTTCCAGCACCGCCCTGCTTCACATTCATACAGTTCAACACATTCACACTGGGAGCTTCCCAGTACAACCAGTCTTCATCTTCTCAGCTGGTCCAGGGATTCGAACCTGTGACCATACCTGGCCATATCATGATTATGTGTTCCAGATGGACTAACTATAGTCTGCCTCAGTCCCTCATTTTGAAGACAGGATCCCTGTAATCATTTAAAGTGGTAATCAGTGAGATCCATGTTTTTTTATTGAGTCTCCATCTTCCTCTCTCAGCCTCACTGTGGTGTTCTTCACTGTTGTGTTCCTCACTGTGGTGTTCTTCACTGTGGTGTTCCTCACTGTGGTGTTCCTCACTGTGGTGTTCTTCACTGTGGTGTTCCTCACTGTGGTGTTCTTCACTGTGGTGTTCCTCACTGTGGTGTTCCTCACTGTGGTGTTCTTCACTGTGGTGTTCTTCACTGTGGTGTTCCTCACTGTGGTGTTCTTCACTGTGGTGTTCCTCACTGTGGTGTTCCTCACTGTGGTGTTCTTCACTGTGGTGTTCTTCACTGTAGTGTTCCTCACTGTAGTGTTCCTCACTGTGGTGTCCTTCACTGTGGTGTCCCTCACTGTGGTGTCCTTCACTGTGGTGTTCCTCACTGTGGTGTCCCTCACTGTAGTGTTCCTCACTGTGGTGTTCCTCACTGTGGTGTTCTTCACTGTGGTGTCCCTCACTGTGGTGTCCTTCACTGTGGTGTTCCTCACTGTGGTGTCCCTCACTGTGGTGTTCCTCACTGTGGTGTTCCTCACTGTGGTGTCCTTCACTGTAGTGTTCTTCACTGTGGTGTTCCTCACTGTGTTGTTCTTCACTGTGGTGTCCTTCACTGTAGTGTTCTTCACTGTGGTGTTCTTCTCTGTGGTGTTCCTCACTGTGGTGTTCCTCACTGCTCTTCCCAGAGATCACCTGTCAATCAAACAGTGTGTCCAGTACTGTGACGTCTTTCTCTTTGGGTTTTCTGTTGATGGAGTTTGAGTTCCTGTAGGTGGCGCTCTTTTCTTTGTCTGTCTATCGTTGTTCATGCTAACTGAACGCATCACTTCCTGTCTCCAGAGGGTTTCTCCCGGTAAAGACCTACCTGACACCAGGTGTTGAGAACAGCAGATGGAGAAGCTTCATGATGGTAGAGGTTGATGTTTAGTTACAGAGATCAGCAATAAAAAATGTTTCAGATTATTACTTTATTATTATATCCAAAACAGTGGTAGTGTGTCTGTTCTGTCCATATGATGCCCTGAAGCTCCTCCCCCTCATATCCAAGGTCTCTTGGAGAAATAAGCTCCCTTCTCACACGATACCTCGGGCTTCTGGTCTAGTCATCACTATAAAGGGATTCAGGGGGATGAAGGTCCCGTCTTTCCTCTGTCCACGTCTATCTTACAAGCAGCATTTGTCCGCAAACTTTTGGCCTTGAACTGTGCAGAACATCGAGGCCTGGGCTAACCTCTACCGCGAGGAGAATGAGCCTCCTTCCTCCTGGCCGTTTGATCCTTCCCACAGATGGTTCTCTTCAGGAAAAGGTGCTGAGTGAGAGCTGAAAAATTCGGTTTATGGTATCAAAAGAACCCACGAATCACGTTGTCCTGCCAAGAGCTGAGAGGGGAATGAGCAAAAGGCCTTGACTGAAGGTTAAAGGATGAAAGATGTTTTTATTCATAGAACTGAGGCGTAATCATACAGCATATAAAGTTACATTCATGTGATATAAAAGCTTTTTATGATAAATAATACCTCAGATAATATAAGAACTTGTCAAAATGTAATAAAACGTCCCACTAAATTGGCTTGAGATGGAATAAAACCTTACATTACTTTATTACATCTACAATATTGATAGTGTAATAATCATAAGAATAGGAAAGAATAACAACTGGGGATATTATATTATTGTTACATCATCAATTAAAATTATGATGTAATAATCCCTTCAAGAAATAATCTCATTGGTCGACTTCAATCTAAGCAAAGAAAGAACTCAAAATATGGATGAAATTTATTGAGTCATGATAGCTAACTAGCTAACCTAGCTAGCTATAGGCTAGTATGGCTAGTTTGAACTTGAAGGTCAGCTAGGCTAACTAGCTAACCTAGATAAATTCGTTTTTTCAGTTAGCAGCAGAGCGCTAGGCTTCATAATGTTAGCTAGCTTCTCTCTTAAATCTTGCCTTTTTCACTGGGATTCAGTATAACGTTATGAAAAACTGTGGTTCTTTGGCCCCGCCCACTTTAGGTTTAGCTCAACCAATGAGGTTATTTCTGCCTCCGGAGCCTCTGAGAAAACGTTGGTAGAAGTAAAACTCTAATCTGCCTTTAGAGGGACCGTTTTAATAAACTGTTGCTACATCAAGCTTTAAATTTTGGGACCAAACAGGAAAATCTGGGTGGAGAAAGTAAAAGAGTAACGCCTCCCGCCACTACTGCCACCGCCATGCCCTCGAGCAAGGCACTTAAACCCTAAGTGGAGCTGCTCAGTGGCCGTTGAAGACGTGGCTCCCAGATGTGAAAGGGTGTGACTGTGAGTGTGAAGCAGGGCGTTGCTGAAAAAGAGCATAAGACACATAAGAGCCAACTTAAGTAAACTATGACCTCTATCGACCTCTAGTGGCACCACGCAGGAACTCCATTTACGCAATGCAAAATCCTGTAATAATGATAATACTTCTTTGTCATTTGGTTTCAGAACGAGACTTTTTAGCCATCATAGCCGGAATGTCTTGATGCCGGTCACTCGCTTGTAGCTCCGCCCTCCATCAATGAGCAGATGAAAATGCCTGTAGGTGGGAGGAGCTTGGGAGTGTATTGAAAATCTAATAGCTGGTGAATGAATTGACAGCCAGAAACCTCAGAAATGAAGTAACCATGCAGTCAGCGGTATTGGTCAGCAGCCCCATCAACCCCTGCCGATGTATCGGGGTCATTTTGTGCTGTGAGGCAGTAAAAATATTGAACTTATTGCCCTTTATTAATCAAAATATTGAAATACCCGCGCCTCCAAAGTTTTGCGGTGAAAGTGAATAAATCTTTCACACTCCCTCTGCTGAGAAACCACCTCCTCGCTGGATCGACCACAGCTCCTCCTCCTCCTCCTCCTCTCAGAGTGTTTTGCTTTCCTAGCGCAGCGGAGGTTTCCCGCTGAAAGAGCTGTTGAGTTTCTCCCTTGTGTGTTGAGTGTTCCCCTGGGGCGACCTCCCACATCGAACAATGTTGACACATTATGAGCCGCCTGTATGACTCTCCTCCTCTTTCCTTTGATTCTCTGGTGTTCTCGTGTGTGTGTGTGTGTGTGTGTGTGTGTGTGTGTGTGTGTGCACATAACACCGATTCACCCATTCGATGTATTGAACCTTTATGCTCTTTGCGTGCTTCCTTTTTTGCCGACATCCCCTCAATTACCTTTTCAATCTCTGCTGCCTTTTTTGAGGTGGAATTCTTCAGCACCTCTCAGAGCTGGCTCCCTCAAAATGTGCAATTACCCTTGTTTTCATTTTTAAATCTCAACCTATTTTGGTCAGGATATAATTATAATTAGGAGATCCTTTTCCTCTCTGCAGTAATAAGTCACATTTGGTGATTTCCCCGTCATGTTTCTAAGAGCTCGAGGCCTTTTTCCAACCCCGGAGTGTGTCACGGGCTGCCTGGCGGTGCGGCCGGGTGATGGATTTGAGGCCCTTCTCAAAAACAACACCACCTACCTTTAATCGTGCCAGTCCACTTTACACATTAGCACAATCAATTTAATTGGGGGAACGGCAGAGCGAGAGGTGACATCAAAGACGCAGGCAAGCGGCCCAACGCATGCAATCACCCAGCAGCCACTGCTGCCTCTGGACGGGGTCGTGCGTCACGGTGGCTGCAGTGGAAAATGTGAATCGCCCACAATGCCTTGTAATGCAAAGAGGTCGTTGAGGCCTGCCAAGCTGCATCACTGGGTCCATTTGTCTGGGAGGTGTTTTTCATGGTGTTCGGGGGCCACGGGGGCCCTGGCATCTGACTCACCATCAGTTTATCCATGTGTGGAGACACAGTGTGAAACAGTCAGACGAACAACATTCACGCCATTTGGGAGATTCAACGTCGCTACATCCTCCCTGCTTACATCAAGACACACACACACACACACACACACACACACACACACACACACACACACACACACACACACACACACACACTCCCTACGTCATTTCAGTTGCTGCCTGTAGCATTTTCTGAGCTGTAATCAGATTGGAGATTAAGTCATTGGTTGAGTTCATCCTCAGTGGGCGGAGCCAAAGAACCCGTTTTCCACTTAGTGAACTGGAAAACCTGAATGGCAACGAAGGAACTCTGATCAAAACATAAATACCCGACGTTGGATGGTCGAAGTGTTTTCACCAGCCAGGAGACGGACGGTCTGACAGCCGCCATGTTCCTTCCTTTCTCCACCTCAATCTCCTCTTCTCTTTCATCTCCTCTTCTTTTTCAAACTTAGATGTATTGTTTGGCTGGGCTTCACTGTGTTGGTGCTCAGTGAAACAACACACCGCACCTGCAGACAATTGCATTTGTTTGCATAATAAATCCACAGTTAGTTACATTTCGATCCATGCAGTTTATGGATGTACGTGCACGGTAGATCTTGTTGGTTTGACTGGTCACCCCTGCAGCTCGACACCGTTTGTATAGAAAAGTATATTTCTGTTATAAATTTAGATTCCATGATTTATCTGCCGACGCCGCCCCCCCCCCCTCCAGGCCTTCAGATCATCTCCTGACCCCTTGAAGTTGGAAACCACTTCTGTAGCAGACGAGGGGGGCGGGGCTTGAGGAGAAAATCCATCTTCCTCCGTCGTTCAGCCGTCACCGCGAGCAGCGACCGAGGCAGAGGTCAGAGAGGCCGAGGCGACGCTGTCCATCTCTGTTACGCTGCTCATGTATAAACAGAGGCCAACGTATGGGTGTGTGTGTGTGTCAGGATGATTACACACACACGCGCATGCAACATACACACATGCACACGCGCAGCCTCGTGCCGCCTCTACCGGCGTAATTAGAAACATTTGGGATCATTTGCAAAGGGAACACGAGCTGTGATGGGATCCAGATGCACTACTGGGTTTCACCGAAATATAGGAGCCCTTATTTATGAGGCACGGTTACTGGCTCCTCACCCTGGGAGGTGTGTGTGTGTGTGTGTGTGTGTGTGTGTGTAGGGATGATGTAGCGTACCCATAATCCCTAGTAGATACTCGCTCTCACCCACATCCTCCTCCCCCCATCCGTCCAGCTAGGAACAGGCCATCCAGGCTACGTGAGGTCAGACGCAGTTTGATGGGCAACTTTTATTGTGAAAAGACGAGATCGCCTACATCCTGCCACACTGTAGCCACTGTATTAGCGAACACATGGTGTAATGTTAAACTATCTTGCCAACACAGAGAAAAAGTTTGATGCAGGTTAAATTCTGTTTAATTCTATAGAAACAGGTAAATATTGTTTTGTCGTTTCTACCACAATAAAAGCGTTTTTTAAAATTTGGTTGTGTTGTAAAAAAAAGGCACGGCTGTAGTGTTTTTGTGTCCTGGCCAAAGCTTCATGCCAGTTCTTCAACGATTCAGAGGCCAATTTCTTCTTCTTCTTCTTCTTCTTCTTCTTCTTCTTCTTCTGCTGTCAGTCTGCTGGGCTTCCTGTGGAGGAGAAACGCGATACTAGTTAGCGTCCTTCATGAGAGGAGAGCATCCAAGTAAAATACAGTAGACTGAACAGAGAGACATTCAAGATGAAATATTATAGGGCTGCACTCATTACTAATGTTGACAGCAGTGGTGGTGTTTGTAGCCCTGTGCTGCCACCTAGTGGTCGATGTCTGTACAGCAGCCCTTGACTGAGAAGTTCCACTTTTTATTGCATGCATGCTAAAATACTGTTGCACTGTGGTTCCATCCCAAAAAGGAAATATTTGGAAATAACAGTTTTCTTCTCTTGTAAGGCGTCAGAAGCTGTGAGGAATAATCTGGTAACTCCTCGGTTGTCTGCCGAGCTTCAGAAGGCAGTTTGACGTTATATTCTCTCCCATACAAAGAGAAAGAAAGAAGAATCTGCTTGAATTCGAGCGGTAGGATGGAGGATCTGATGCTCCTGTCCTCAGCGTCTGGTCTCTCACCTTCTCACCCAGCCGTCCTTCTCATCACAAACCCATCCACCCACGAGCCTCAGGTCAGCCTCCGCCTGTATCTTCAGTATGCTGAGAACAGACGAGACAACGCCGCAGTGTTTTATAGTTTAGCGTGAACAGAAATTCCCTTTTGCTGAACCTGGTGATTTAATTCCTGTCTTACTGTGTTGTGTGATGTGATGTAGTGGAACGACACTGACCTGGAGTCTGTTTAGAAGATCAGTTTGACCACTGAGCAGGACGCCGGCATCAAGCTGGCGATCTCCCTCGGCCTCCCTCGCCACTTCCTGGTTAATCAGGAAGTGCCGTGTGCTCATGAACCTCCTGGTGTCTTTGACTGTGCAGCGCTGCAGCGTCGCTCATGTGCCAGTGAACTGATCGATGGAAGGAAGGATTCCTGCAGAAAACAGATCAGATGTCTGGTGGATTTGGTCCAGAGGCCGAAGACAGATCTACCTAGGAGGAACTTTAAGATCCTCTCAAGTTCAGTTTCATCTCTTACGAACTTCATGTGGTTTCTTACTTACGAACGTCTCAACCAGGACGACCGACAATAAAATGTTACGTTTAAAATGTAACATTCAGTAATAAGTAATATTTTGATGTACCAGCTGAATTGTCGAAAATGTAAAAAATAGTTTTTTGCTTTACAATTAAAGTTTTTTTCTTAGGAATCAAAATAGGAAAAAAGTTAAGAAAATATTGAAGAACTATTTGGATCAATATCAACTTTTATTAACTTTTAAAACACTTTTCTCAAGGTTTTGTGACTCCGGACCCAGAAGCAGTAGATTCAGGACCAGATTTTACCTCAAAACCACGAGGGAGCTCCTGTGAACACACCTGCATATGCCTGCATATGTATGTGTGTGTGTGTGTGTGTGTGTGTGTGTGTGTGTGTGTGTGCGTGTACCTGCGGCGGGCCGACACAGAGCCAGGCGGACCTCAGGCAGTGAAGTCTTGAACAGCTTCAGCACCTTCTACAAGATGAAGAGACCAGACCAGCATCAGCATCTGTTGCTATTGACAACGGTTCAGACAACATCTATCTCTCTCTCTCTCTCTCTCTCTCTCTCTCTCTCTCTCTCTCTCATACCGAGTATGGCAGCTCCTTGAGCGGCTGGCCGTTGATGGCCAGGATGACGTCTCCCTCCTGGATGCGGCCGCTCTGCCGGGCCGGCTGTCCGGGGAAGAGCTGCTTTATGCGAACCAGGCTGCCGAAGTCCCAGCCGGGGGGGTCCAGCTCGCACACCAGGAAGCTGAAACCCAGACCGGCGGAGCTTCTCCTCAGAGTCACCTCCAGGGTGTTGTCTGAGGGGTGAGTAAGAGGATTAGGGGGGAGTTAGAGGTGGGAGGCGACGGATACGTAAGGAGGTTAATGGAGGAAATGGGAAGGAGAGAGGGGAGGAGGAGGGGAGGAGGGGAGGGTTGTTGGCTGTTCTTTCTCTTTCTTTCTTCTTGTGCCTTGGTACTCTGAAAGGTCTTAAATTCAAGTTATTATTATTATTGTCTCGTGTGATTTAACAAATGTAAAGGAGTCATTATGGTTACAGAACGTTTACATCTGTCTACATCCAGTTTTCCCCCAGACTCCCATCTCACAGCGTAACCCTGGTATGAAAACACTCAACACAATAAAACAGAAACTCTGACAAAACCAAGTCAAGGCTTCATGTTTACTGTGATGGATTATCTGTACAAAACCAATGGCAGCAAATTTCTTCTTAAGGAGGAAAACATCCTGATACCTCCGACTACGACAACCTAGATGACACAGCGACATTATCCTTTTACAACACGGGGATTTCTATTCTGTTTCTATTTTCTATTGAAGTTAGA